>JBBMOL010000135.1:0-2500 GCA_037954665.1 Laguncularia racemosa
CCTGAGCCCTGAGCCCTGAACCCTGAACCCTGAACCCTGACCTAAACCTGACCCTGAACCCTGAACCCTGAACCCTGAACCCTGAACCCTGAACCCTGACCTGAACCCTGAACCTGAACCCTGAACCCTGAACCCTGAACCCTGAACCCTGAGCCCTGAGCCCTGAGCCCTGAGCCCTGAGCCCTGAGCCCTGAGACCCTGAGCCCTGAGCCCTGAGCCCTGAGCCCTGAGCCCTGAGCCCTGAGCCCTGAAGCCCTGAACCCTGAACCCTGAACCCTGAACCCTGAACCCTGAACCCTGAACCCTGAACCCTGAACCCTGAACCCTGAACCCTGAACCCTGAACCCTGAACCCTGAACCCTGAACCCTGAACCCTGGAACCCTGAACCCTGAACCCTGAACCCTGAACCCTGAACCCTGAGCCCTGAGCCCTGAGCCTGAGCCCTGAACCCTGAACCCTGAACCCTGAACCCTGAGCCCTGAGCCCTGACCCTGAGCCTGACCTGAACCCTGGGGAACCCTGACCTGAGCCCTGAACCCTGAACCCTGAACCCTGAACCCTGAACTGAACCCTGAACCCTGAACCCTGAACTGAACCTGACCTGAACCCTAAACCCTAAACCCTAAACCCTAAACCCTAAACCCTAAAACCCTAAACCCTAAACCCTAAACCCTAAACCCTAAACCCTAAACCCTAAACCCTAAACCCTAAACCCTAAACCCAAAAACCCAAAACCCAAAACCCAAAACCCAAAACCCAAAACCCAAAACCCAAAACCCAAAACCCTAAACCCTAAACCCTAAACCCTAAACCCTAAACCCTAAACCCTGAACCCTAAACCCTAAACCCTAAACCCTAAACCCTAAACCCTAAACCCTGAACACCAAACCCCAAACCCTAACCCTAAAACACAAAACCCCAAACCCCAAACCCTAAACCCTAAAACTTAAACCCTAAACCCCTAAAAATCAAAACCTTAAACGCTAAACCCTAAACCCTAAACCCTAAAACCCATACCCTAAACGCCAAACCCGAAACCCCAAAACCCCTAACCCCAAACTACAAATCCTAAACCCTAAGCCCCAAACCCCAATCCCATAGCCCTAAACCCCAAACCCTAAGCCCCAAACCCCAAACCCTAAACCCTCATCACCATGTATACCATCACTAAAAATGTCATCGTTGTGTTAAAGTATGTCACTGCAATTGTTGTTATCTTTGCTGTAAACATCATCACCACAAATATCATCATTGCAAATAATGTCATCACAAATATCATCACTGCAAATGTCATCGCCGCAAATGTGGTTGGTGCAAATTTCATCCTTATAGATGTCATTGCTCTAAATATTCTCATCGCAAATATCGTCACTGCAAATGTCTTCTTCATCACTGCAAACTTCGTCACCACAAATACCACCACTACAATTGTCATCACTGGAAAGATTGTCATCGAAAATATCGTCAATGCAAATGTTATCGTTGTGGCAAAGTTTCTCGCCACAAAAGTTATCATCACTGTAAACATCGTCACCACAAATATCATCGCTACAAATGTCATCATCGTCACTATAAACATCCTTGTCACAAATATTGTCATTGTAAATATCTTTGCAATAACTGTTGTCGTCATGGCAAAGCCTGTCACTATAAATGTCAACACCGTCATCACAAACATTGTCGCTGCAAATGTCATCAACTTTGCCACAAATATTATCGCTGCAAATGTCATTGCTACACTTATTGTCATTGCAATTGTCCCATCCTCGCCGCAATTATTGTTGCAGTAATTATTATCACCACAAATTTGCAAGAAATGTCTATGTCATTGCTACAAATATCATCGCCAAAAATGTCGTTACTGCAAATGTGGTTGCCACAAATACCATCATTGCAAATATCATCAATGCAAATGTCATCATCGGCACTATAAAGATCATCGTCACAAATATCATCGCTAGAAATGTCATCGTTGTAGTAAACTTTGTCATAGCAAATGTTGTCATTGTTGCTGCAAATGTCGTTGTTACAATTATTATTGCCATAAATATCATCACTCAAAATGTCCTCATTGTCACTGTAAACATCATCACAACAAATACCGTTACTATTATTGCTACAAATGTCATCCTCGTGGCAAAGTTTGTTGCTACAGATGTCATTATCATTGATGCAAACATTGTCACCACAAATATCAATGTTGCCAGTGTTGTCATTGTCATTATTGTCACTGTAAATGTCCTCATCGCTGCTACAAACATCATTGCCACAAGTATCATCGCTACAAATGTGGTCAACACAAATATTTTTACTGCAAATATTGTCGCCGCATATATCATCACTGCAAATGTTGTAGCCATTGCTACAATCATCATCACAGCAAATATCATCTCTACAAATGCCATGATTGTGGCAAAGTTTGCACTACAAATGCCGTCATCTTCATTGCAATTATTGTTACTACAAATGTCCTCGTCATTGCTACAAACATCATCACCG
>JBBMOL010000135.1:1805000-2077491 GCA_037954665.1 Laguncularia racemosa
CAAGCAATTGCATATCAACCTTCCACTGGTTGAGGCATTATCACAAATGCCACGATATGCAAAATTTTTGAAAAAGTTGCTATCGAACAAAAGAAAGCTTGAAGAGTTCTCCACTGTAACTTTAGGAGGAGAATGCTCTGCAGTAATTCAGAACAAACTCCCAAAGAAGTTTAAAGATCCTGGGAGCTTTACCATCCCTTACCTGATAGGGAATTTTTCTAAAGAACGGGCATTGGCTGATTTGGGAGCCAGCATTAATTTGATGCCATACAAGATGTTCAAGAAATTGGGTATTGGAGAGCCGAAACCGACCAAAATGAGTCTTCAGTTAGCCGATCGATCAGTCAAATTCTCGAGAGGAGTAGTTCAAGATGTATTAGTGAAGGCGCAGGACTTCATCTTCCCGGCGGATTTCGTCATCCTTGACATGGAAGCAGATGTGGAGGTCCCTCTTATATTAGGGAGGCCATTTTTGGCTACTTCTAGAGCCATAATTGATGTTGAGGATGGGAAGTTAGTGTTGAGAATGGGAAATGAAGAGGTCATAGTGAAAATGTCTGACGTCCTTAGACAAAGCCTGCACCATGATGATACATGCTATGCAATCGACTACCTCGACTTTGCAGTTTCGGATTCATTGCAAGACCTATTGATTGGAGATGCATTGGAATTGTGTATGATGAATGGGGAGAAAGAGCAACCTGAAAATATGGTGATTAGAGCAGTTGTCAATCAGCTTAATAATAATCCTGAGTTGAGAGAAGAAAGAAGCTTTGAAGGTATAAATAGATCCACCCTTCAGAGATCGAAACCTTCAATTGAGGAACCACCTGAGCTAGAATTGAAACAACTGCCAGACTACCTTCAATATGCATTTTTGGAAGAAGATTCTAAACTTCTAGTCATAATTGCATCAAATCTAGATCAAAATCAGTAGAAAAGGTTATTGCATGTCCTGGGGGCAACACAAGAAAGCAATTGCATGGAAAATTGCAGATATAAAGGGGATTAGCCCATCGTTTTGTACACACAAAATTTTGATGGAAGATTGTGTCAAGCCAGTGGTACAACCGCAGTGCCGACTTAATCTAAATATAAAAGATGTTGTAAAAAAGGAAGTCATCAAATTGCTTGATGCAGGAATGATCTACCCGATTTTTGATAGCTCATGGGTGAGCCCCATTCAAGTAGTTCCGAAGAAAGGCGGTATGACAGTGGTACCGAATGCAAAAAATGATCTCATCCCGATGAGAACTGTCACTGGATGGAGAGTTTGTATAGATTACCGCAAGCTAAATGACACAACTCAAAAAGATCATTTTCCTCTTCCATTTGTGGACCAAATGCTTGAAAGGTTAGTTGGTCATGCATATTACTGTTTCCTCGATGGGATGTCTGGATATTTTCGGATTCTTATCGCACCCGAAGACCAGGAAAAGACGACATTCACATGCCCTTTTGGGACCTTCGCTTATCGACGCATTCCTTTCGGATTATGCAACGCTCCAGCTAACTTTCAGCAATGCATGATGGCTATTTTTGAGGATATGGTAGGAGACAAGATGGAAGTATACATGGATGATTTTTCTATTTTCGGGAATTCTTTTGATGAGTGTCTACACCATCTTGAGTTAGTGTTGCAACGTTGTGAAGATACTAACCTGGTCTTAAATTGGGAGAAGTGTCATTTTATGGCAAAAGAAGGTATTGTTTAGGGCCATAAAATCTCCAAGAAAGGCATAGAAGTGGATGAGGCAAAGATCGAAGCAATTTCTAAATTGCCCCTACCATCTTTAGTTAAGGCAATACGAAGTTTTCTTGGCCATGCAGGGTTCTATCGACGATTCATTAAAGATTTTTCAAAAATTGCTAGGCCGATGACAAAACTCTTGGAGAAGGATACCTCCTTTGACTTCAACCAAGAATGCATTGATGCATTTGAACTCCTCAAGCAAAAACTCATCATTGCACCTATCATGGTCACACCAACATGGGACGTTCCCTTTGAGATTATGTGTGATGCTAGTGACTCGGTTGTGGGAGCTGTTCTGGGTCAGCGAAAGGACAAATACTTTCAACCCATTCATTATGCTAGCAAAACACTCACTCCTGCATAAGAAAACTATACAACCACGGAGAAGGAGTTGTTGGCAGTTGTCTTTGCCTTTGACAAGTTCAAACCATATCTCATCTTATCTAAGGTCATCGTATACACAGATCATTTCGCCTTGAAATTCTTGCCGACAAAACAGGATGCAAAGCCACGCCTCATTCGGTGGATCTTACTTCTTCAAGAGTTTGATCTTGAGATAAGAGATAAAAAGGGTGCCGAAAATCTAGCTGCCGACAACCTATCACGTTTGGAGAATCCCTGTTTAGAAAGACCGAACGAAGTTGAGATCAACAATGAGTTCCTTAAGGAACGATTGTATGCCATCAAGACCGTTGAAGATGATATCATCCCATGGTTTGCTGATATTGCCAATTACCTAGTGGCAAGGGCTCTTCCTAAGGATATGAACAAGCAGCAGAAGAAGAAATTTTTCACTGAATTGAAGTACTACTACTGGGAGGATCCACATTTATTCAGAATTTGTGTTGATAAGATGATTCGAAGGTGTGTTTCCCATGAAGAAGGATGGAAAATCTTATTCCACTGTCACAATGGGCCAACGGGAGGACATCATAGTGCCAATAGGATGGCGCACAAAGTATTGGAAGTAGGATTTTATTGGCCGTCATTGTTTAGGGATGCTCAGAGCTATATAGCTCGATGTGACCGATGCCAAAGGGATGGTAACATATAAAAAAGGAATGAAATGCCATAACACTACATATTAGAGTGTGAAGTGTTCGATGTGTGGGGCATCGACTTTATGGGGCCCTTTCCTCCTTCCTTCGGAAATAAATATATATTGGTAGCTGTGGATTACGTCTCTAAATGGGTAGAAGCACAAGCCTTGCCGACTAATGACTTCCGGGTGGTTTTTAAATTCTTGAAGAAGCTCTTCTGTAGATTCGGGGTCCCACGGGCACTCATAAGTGATAGAGGTACACACTTCTGTAATTCGCAAGTTGAAAAGATTCTTAAGCGATATGGGGTGACTCATCGTCTTGCTACGCCGTATCACCCCCAAACTAGTGGGCAAGTGGAGGTTTCAAACAGGGACCTAAAGCGTATCTTAATGAAGTCCGTGTCTCACCATAGACGAGATTGGGCCGAGAAGTTAGATGATGCTTTGTGGGCATATCGGACAGCTTACAAAACCCCCTTGATACTACTCCATATCGATTGGTTTATGGGAAAGCTTGCCATTTACCAGTTGAGATTCAACACAAGGCATTTTAGGCGATCAAATCTGCCAATTTAGATCTCAGCCGGTCTGGAGCACATCGAAGGATGCAACTTAATGAGCTAGATGAATGGAGGCTCATGGCATATGACAATTCATATATATACAAAGAGAAAGCCAAGAAGTTTCATGATGCTCGGCTACCACAGAATGGACAGTTTAATGAAGGGGACTTTGTATTACTTTTCAACTCTAGGTTGAAATTGTTCCCTAAGAAGCTTAAATCAAGATGGTCCAGTCCATTCCGGGTAAAAAAGGTTTTTCCCTACGGCACAGTTGAGCTGGAACACCTGGAGAAAGGCATTTTCAAGGTGAATGGTCAAAGGCTTAAGCATTACTTTGGGGACTAAACAGTTTTGGAAGAAAAGGAGGAGTTGAACCTCATTCTCATCTCCATCTGAGCTCCACTGGTTCATTACGTCGAGCTAACGACATTAAACAACAGTGCTTCTTAGGAGGCAACCCATGTTGCTTAGGTAAATTTTCTTCTTTACTCTTTACTTTCTTTATTATCACCCATTGTTTTGGAGTAACTTTTGTAGGACAACAAGCTACAAAGGGGCTAACCAAGTTTGGATTCTATGAAAGTCACCTTAATAGAGCTTCTTTTAAGCTCTAAGTGCGGGAAAATTCAGGATGAGAGACCTTTTCAAGGGAGTGCAAGATGAAGTGATGACAAGTATATACTTTGATTTGCACAATCGGGTACACTAGTGGTGTATCCGGTTTCTCACACATGCTAGAAGGTGTCTAAATTGACTTTGCAATAAAAAAGGAGAATATGTCATGGTGTGCCCTCCCATGCACTTCAAAATATGCTTATTGTGTACATATTAGAGATACACGAATAAGGTACACACTCGTGTACCTGATCGTGTATCTGACCCACAGAACACCCCCTCTATATACACGAACAAGGTACACGCTCGTGTACCTGGTCATGTATTTGACTCACAGAATGCTCTCCCATGATACACGAACTAGTACACGCTCGTGTACCTGGTCATGTATCTAACCTACATAATGCTCTCCCACGATACACGAATAAGGTATACGCTTGTGTACCTGGTCGTGTATCTAACCCACAGAAAGGAATCCAAAGTACACAACCAAAGTACATGACCATGTACTTTGGTCGTGTATCTATTTTTTCTGCTCGTACTATAAAAGGACTCCTCACTTCACTCTGCCATTTACACGACCCATTCTCCATTCGTGAATTTAACCCACTCACTCCCACTTTACTCCTCCATACCATGGTTGTTCTTTCCACACCATAAATTTCTTCCGTTTCAAGGACTCAAGGTAAGTAAGTTTTCTCTTCTTCTTCTTCAATACTTATTGCAATACGGTTGTTGCTCGGTTTTCTTTTACGACTACCATAAATGCTTGCATCTATGATGATGGTATGATGAGTGATTTCGCATTTTGGAAGTCGATTGTTGATATATCTGTAGATATTTTGAACTCACGTGAATGCATGTATGATTAATGTCATGAGTGGCTGCCAAACAAGTGAATCGACAATTAGGGTTTGAACATGAATATTTGGGACTTTGATTTTGTCGGTTTCTAGAACAATGTTGTTGTGTTTCTTTCCCAATCTTCCTCTTAGAAACCAAGTTATGAGGCCATTTTTTTATGAACACTAAACAATCGTACCTAGCTTCTTAGAATCAAGATTCAAACTTTATCGTTTAAGGATGCTTTGGGTGTGTTGTAGTTACATTTTTTGCCTTCAGGAAGGTAGATTGATAATATACTAAAGCCATAAGACCTGATTTTGAGTGTTCCTATGGTAATTTGTGCATTTATGAGATGGGTAGATACACAACTAGGTACACGATCGTGTACCTTGGTTGTGTATCTCAATTGTGCTATCTTCCTCCTTGTTTCGGAAACCCAATGCAAGTCCTATCATTTTCTTTGTGTAATTAAAGAACCTAACCTGTTTTGAGACCATTGTGATTGATTCAGATGTTCAAAAAAAGACTTATGCAGTTAAACCGAAGTTTACCAAGAAGAAGAAGACCACCCTTGCTAAGAGGAAGCGGGATGGTGCTAGTTCATCCTGATCGACATTCTGCCAACTATGCAATTGGTCCATCACCTGTTTAATCCCGAGAAGTCTCAGTTCCTTTTCTTTTTATTTTTTTTTTATCTCTTTATTTCTCATTACGTTCTTGAATGATAAAGACATTGGGGACAATGTCTCAATCTAAGTGTGGGGAAGGGGATACTAAAGAAATTTGATTTTGATAAGGGTTGTACTGAATTGTATGAGTCATTAAAAAATTTCCCCTAATTTTTGTTTTTCTCTTTTTACTTGATAATCGAATTTTGAAATCATGATTGCAAATTACATAGTATTTTAGCATTTAGTGAATGAATTCCTCTAAAAGAGTGTTGTGCATGTCACCTTTGTCTTCTTTGGAAGATTGATACTTAGTCAAAGTTATGGGATAAAATCGTTGTGAAACTCAAAGATCTTGAGAGCCATTTAATCTTTCATGAAAGGGCAAATGAAATGATTCTCTTGGTGATCCTTCTTAGAAGATCTCTTTAAAGTAATAATTTAATGAAAGCATGTTATACTATCATGCAGAAGCGTTTTATTCCTAGTCACTACCATAAGGACTTACTTAAGAAAGTCTAAGGGTTAACTCAGGGGAATAATAGTGTAGAGGATTATTACAAAGAGTTGGAGATGGCCATGATTAGGGCAAGAATTGAGGAGGATAATGAGGCCACTATGGCTAGATTCATCAATGGGTTGAATACGGAGATAGTTGATGTAGTAGATCTGCACCATTACTTAGATATGAAAGAGTTACTATATAGAGCTATTAAAGTATAGGAGTGAGCAGAAGACTGGTTCGACTTCTAAATCTCCATGGAAGTCTACGTGGAAGAGAAACTCCATTGATTTAAAGCCTAAGGAGGATGTGAAGGCTAAAAATCCTATTGCTGCACCTAAAGGAAAGACTAACACTAAACCCCCTTCTAGGACTAAAGATATCAAATGTTTTAGGTGCCAAGGATTTGGGCACATTGCATCCCAATGTCCAAATCAGAGAGTTATGATTATCAGTGATAATAGGGATGTAGAGAGTATGAGCTCTGAGGAGGAGGAGGAGTCACTGTCATAGGAGTATGATGATGTTGACTTAGATGGACCCGTGAGTGGCGAGCTATATGTCATGAGGAGAGTACTTAGTGTACAACCCCAAGAGGATGGTGAGGAGATCCAACGTGAACATATTTTTCATACATGGTGTCAAGTGTAGGGTAGAGTCTATAGCTTGACAATTGATAGTGGCAACTACAATAATGTTACTAGCACTTTGCTAGTAAAGAAGATGCAGTTGAAAGCAGTGAAGCATTTTAGACTATATCGATTGCAATGGTTGAGTGATTGTGGGAAGGTTAAGGTGACTAAGCGGGTACTTATAGCCTACTCTATAGGGAGCTATAAGGACGAGGTTATGTGTGATGTGGTGTTTAGACAGGCTAGCCACATCCTGTTAAGGCGACCTTAGCAGTTTGATAGAAAGGTTATGTACGATGGGTACAAGAACTAATATTTTTTGTTTTAAACAAAAGGAAAGTGGTTCTCACGCCTCAAAAGTCATGGGAAACTAGTGAAGATTAGATGAGAATTACAAAGGAATTCGGGGAAAAACACTTGAGTGCACGTAAGAAAAATAAAACGAGTAAAAACAAACATTGGTGAACAAAGAGGGAAAATACACACAAACATTGAGAGCAAAGGGAATGGCGAGGAAGAGTGAGGTTAAGAGTGTAGTGATGGCAAAACAACAGTTACTTGTACTTATGTACAAGGATTTATATTTTTCTAATATTGACATTAACTCTTTTGTGCCTAGTGTTGTTGTCTCTTTGTTGCAAGAATTCGAAGACTTGTTCCCTAAAGAAGTGCCGCAAGGATTACCCCCTCTACGAGGGATAGAGCATCAGATTGACTTCATGTCGAGAGCTTCCATTCCAAATTGGCTAGTATATAGAACCAATCTAGAGGAGGCCAAGGAAATTAAAAAAACCAGTGGACGGGCAGAGTCTGAGCCCATGCTCCGTTTTAGTGATCTTAGTGCCCAAGAAGGATGGGACGTGGTGTATGTGCATGGATTGCAGGGCGATCAACAAAATTACAATTAAGTACATACATCCCATTCCTAGATTAGATGACATGCTTGATGAGTTGCATGGTGCATGCTTGTTTACGAAAATTGACCTTAAAAATAGTTATTACCAAATTCGTATGAAAGAGGGTGATGAGTGGAAAACTTCCTTTAAAACCAAACATGGCATGTATGAATGGATGGTAATGCCTTTTGGGTTAACTAATGCACCTAGTACCTTCATGAGGTTAATGAATCATGTATTGCATCCATTCTTAGGAAAGTTTGTTGTAGTTTATTGTGATGATATCTTGATATACAGCAGGACATTAGATGATCATGTACAACATCTACAAAGTATTTTTATTGTTTTAAGGGAAAACTAATTATATGCCAACTTGAAAAAGTGCATGTTTTATATGGAATCTGTGGTTTTCCTTGGTTTTGTTGTAGGGGCAGATGGAATAGCTATAGATGAGGAGAAAGTGACGGCAATCTCAGATTGGCCAACACCCTAGAGTGTTAATGATGTCAGGAGCTTCCACGGTCTAGCCAGTTTCTACAAGCGATTCGTGAGAGACTTCAATTCCATTGTTGCTCCATTGAATGATCTAGTGAAGAAGAATGCCGAATTCAAGTGGACCGAAATACATGAGCAGGCATTCCAGACATTGAAAGGTAAGTTAACTAACACTCCTTTGTTAGTATTACCAAATTTTGATAAGGTTTTTGAGATCGAATGTGATGCTTCCGAGAAAGGTATTGGTGGTGTTTTAATGCAGGATTCTAAACCAATAGCCTACTTCAGTGAGAAACTCCATGGTGCTACATTGAATTATCCAGTATATGATAAGGAGTTGTATGCCCTGGTGAGAATGTTGCAGACATGGTAGCATTACCTATGGCCTAAGGAGTTCATCATCCATTCTGATCATGAGAGCTTGAAGTACCTGAAAACACAAGGAAAGCTGAATAAGAGGCACACTAAGTGGTTGGAGTTCATTGAAACCTTTCCATACATCATCAATTATAAGTAAGGTAAGGAAAATGTGGTGGTTGATGCCCTTTCTAGGAGGTCTTCCTTACTGACCTCTTTACATACTAAATTACTTGGGTTTGAAAGTATGAAAGAACTATATGAACATGATGCTGATTTTAATAAGATTTGGGCTACTTCTTCTGAAAGCGGGTATGGGGACTACTATAGGCATGAGGGATATTTATTTAAGAAAGATAAATTTGTGTGTGCCTAGGAGTTCCATACATGAATTGCTAGTATAGGAGACGCATGGGGGCAGTCTCATGGGAAATTTTGGAGTAAATAAAACTTTGGATATCTTGCATAAACATTTTTACTAGCCTAGGATGAAACATGATGTACAACTTGTGTGTGACAAGTGCATTGTATGTAGGAAGGCTAAGTCTAAAGTCATGCCCCATAAGGAGTATCTTCCCTTACCTGTGCCTAGTTAGCCTTGGACTGACATTTCCATGGATTTCATATTAGGTTTGCTTAGATCTCAAAATGGTAAAGGTAGCATATTTGTTATCGTCGATAGGTTTAGTAAAATGGCTCACTTTATTACTTGTGCTAAAACTAATAATGCTTGACATATAGCTAATTTATTGTTTAGGAAGGTCGTTAGATTACATGGTTTACCTAACTCTATCGTCAGTGATAGAGATGTGAAATTTTTGAGCCACTTTTGGCACACCTTATGGAATAGGCTAGGCATTAAAGTACTGTTTACCACTGTGGCACATCCTCAAACAGATGGACAAACAGAAGTTGCTAATAGGACACTTTTCACATTGTTACATGCTGTGATTGATAAAAATTTGAAGCAATGGGAAACATGTTTGCCTCATGTAGAGTTTACATATAATAGGACTATACATTCTACTACATCTTACTCTTCATTTGAGGTTGTATATGTTTTTAATCCCTTAACTCCATTAGATATATTGCCTTTACGTACTAATGAGTTTGTTGATCTTGATGGCACAAAGAAGGCAGAATTTGTTAAGGATTTACATATGCAGATACAGGCTAACATTGAAAAGAAGAATGAACATTATGCCTGACAAGCAAATAAAGGACGTGTCAAAGCTATATTTTAGCCTAGTGATTGGGTTTAGGTACACCTAAGGAAGGAACGTTTTGCTAAACAATGCAAATCCAAGTTGTATCCTAGGGTTGATGGACCTTTCCAAGTGGTGGAGTACATCAATGACAATGCTTACAAGATAGATCAGCCAAGCCACTATGGTAACGTCAGTGCTACCTTTAACGTTTTTTACCTTAATCTTTATGATGCAGGTGATTCGAGGACGAATCTTTTCGAGGAAGGAGGGAATGGTGAGAATCAGCTAGCATCATAAAGGAAGGAGCCAAAATCTCATGATCTATTACATGGTATTGGAGGTCCGATGACCTAAGCTAGAGCTTAAAGGATGAACGAAGCTCTACAAGGACTAGTCATGGACTTGCAAGCTCGAGAATCAAGCTACACAAAAGAAAAACATACATGTGTTAACTTGATTTACGTGACCATGGAAAGATGAAATAATTGAAGGACATTATATATTTGCATGGACGCTACATTAGAGGATACAATTGGTTTTGTTAATATTTGTTTGTATTTGTTGGTTTGTTTTTCATGTTATTTAGTTACCTACTTAGTGACACAGAATAAGGATAGAATAGGCAACTTAAGATTTCTATGTTGTAGGGTTTTCCATATTGTTATGTGTGCTATATATGCCATGCAAAGGGGCCGGCCAAAGACATCTTTGATATATGAAAAACACATTTTTCGTGAGAAAAACGGAAAACCACTTTTTGTTCTTTTGCAAAAGAACTTTTCCATAGAATTCTTAATCGAATTACTAAGAAAACCTATTGATAACTTAGGTTACAGTTAACGGGTTTGATTGGGGTCTAGTTACGCATCGCTTATTCAAGACGATCCTTAGGGTAATTGAAACCAACTAACATCGTTAGGGTTCTAGGTTTAATATACCTAGGGTTTCATGCATAAAAAAAACTCTCCATCTTAACACTTGTTCTTTGATATCCATGATCTTGACTAGTCTTTTAATAGAGGACAAGTTTGGTTGCACATTCAAAGGTTCCAAAGCTTCTATCTATTCCAGGTTTGGTACAAAATTTTTAAGCATGGATACAAGGAATACATCATGTACCTTAGCTAAACTTGATGAGAAAGTGATACGAACCACGCCAACCCGTGATGAAACCCAATACTAATATGTTCGGAAATTCGTTACCTAAGACGCCCAAACACCTAAAGTGGAAACTGCGACCCGTTGCCTATAAGTGAGACAAGAACCTTGGTATAATGTGAAGACGCCACAATCAGGATGAAAGACCGATTGATAAGTCGGGATGAACGCCACGGAAATTAATCCAATAAGTTCTAGTTAGTTCTTAAAGAACCAAGAGAGGTGCCTCTCAAAAGTGTTTAATGTTCAAAGATGTAAATTCTAAGTTGTTCTAAACCCTAAGAGCTTTTATACTAGGGTTACAATTCGTGAAAAACAAGTCCAAAATGACGTAGCTTAGATAAGTTGCGTAAAAACACGAAAACAGAACAAGCTGGCCGGCAGGGGATACACGGCCGTGTACTTTGGCCGTGTATGATTCTGTGCCAATTCTTGTCTCCTTACACGGCCGTGCCTTTTAGCCGTGTGTCTGGCCGTGTATGATTCTGTGCAATCTTGATATTCCTACACGGCCGTGCCTTGAAAGTACACGCCCTTTTCTACCCGTGTCCGGTGTGACTTGTATAAAAGCAAGGGTCTTCCCATGGTTGTTCCAATCCGTTCCAACTTCATGATTGCTCTAATCCTTTCCGGCTTCATGGACAACCTTTATCAACCCGTTAAGTGCTTCCTTGAATCGCTTCGCTCGATGTCTTGTGATCGGTCCAAGCAGCACTTCAAGAGGATCCACATTTCTTCTTCCGGCTTGGCTCTCATCATTCCCCTCCTCTTGAAAAGGATTTGTCCTCAAATCATTACCTGCATCAAATGGACTCATATCAGTAACATTAAACGTGACACTTACTAGATACTCACCTGGGAAATCTTTCTTTTATGCATTATCATTGATTCTCTCAAGCATCGGAAATAGACCGTCTTCCCGAGGGTTCAACTTGGATATCCTCTGCAATGGAAACCTCTCCTTGCGAAAATGCACCCAAACCCAATCTCCGGGCTGAAAAATCTTGGGTCTCCTATCCTTATTCACCCTTAAAGCGACCCTGGCATTTTGTTTTACAATCCTAATCTTTACCTGTGCATGTAGCTTTCTCACGAAATCTGCCTTAGAATCAGCATCAAAACTCACAGACTTGTTAAGTGGCAATGGCAATAAATAAATAGGAACCAATGGGTTAAAACCATACACAATCTCAAATGGTGAACAATGAGTAGTGCTATATAAAGCCCTGTTATATGCAAACTCCACAAATGGTAGGTAATCCTTCCAAGTCCTAATGTTCTTCTCTATGATTTCCCCCAACAATTGAATTAAAGTCCTGTTAACCACCTCAATTTGCCTATCAGTTTGTGGGTGACAGATAGTTGAAAACATTCGTTTAGTTCCCAACCTTTCCCACAATACTCTCCAACAGTGACTCGAAATTTTTACATCTCGATCACTAACAATGCTACTAGGTATTCCATGCGAACGCACTACCTCTCTAAAGAACAAATCAACAATGTGTATAGCATCATCAGTTTTATGACAAGGAATGAAATGAACCATTTTAGGAATCCTATCCACAACCACAAAAGTATAATCTCGACCATGCCTAGGCCTAGATAATCTTAACACAAAATCTATGGAAATATCTACCCTATGCTCATGAGGAATGACACTAGACTCATATAACCCATCTAACATGTCATCTAAGCGATGAATGGGATGACGATACTTTACCGTGATGTTGTTGATGGCACGACAGTCAACACACATTCTCCATGTCCCATCCTTCTTAGGCACCAAAATCACAGGCATTGCACATGGACTCATGCTTTCTCTCACGTACCCCTTCTCCATTAATTCTTCGACTTGCCTTTAGAGTTCCTTTGTTTCCTCTAAATTGCTCCTATAAGCTGGCTTGTTTAGAATCGATGCTCCGGGTACAAGGTCAATCTAGTGCTCAATACTGCGAATAGGTGGTAATCCCTTTGGAATCTCTTCAGGGAAGACATCTTCAAAGTCCTGCACAAGAGACACAACCACACTAGGCAAAGAGTTAGATAGTTCGTTAGTAGTCAAACATGTTTCTTTAAAAACCAGTAACAACATAGGTTGCCTCATCACTAACGCTCTCCTTACTACACTCGCTCTTGCCACACAACTCTCCTTTTGTAAGGCCGCCCTCTCCTTTTCACTCACCACCAAAGTTGATCCCCCTTCAACTTAGCCTCTCACACTCTTTCCAGCCTTCCTTTCTTTTTCCTTTTGATCTTGACTTTTATATTCCTTTTCTTTCTCATTGTCTTTTGCTCTCTCACTCTCCCTCTGTTTTTCACTCACCTTATGTGATACGAACCACGCAAACCCGTGATGAAACCCAATACCAATACGTTCGGAATTCGTTGCCTAAGATGCCCAAACACCTAAAGTGGAAACCGCAACCTGTTGTCTATAAGTGAGACAAGAACCTTGGTATAATGTGAAGACGCCACAATCAGGGATGAAAGACAGATTGATAAGTCGGGATGAACGCCACAGAAATTAATCCGATAAGTTCGATTTAGTTCTTGAAGAACCAAGAGAGGTGCCTCTCAAAAGTGTTTAATGTTCAAAGATGTAAATTCTTTGTTGTTCTAAACCTTAGGAGCTTTCATACTAAGGTTACAATTCATGCAAAACAAGTCCAAAACGACGTAGCTTAGATAAGTTGCGTAAAAACATGAAACAGAACAAGCTGGCCGATAGGGGATACACGGCCGTGTACTTTGGCCGTGTATGATTCTGTGCCAATTCTTGTCTTCATACACGGCCGTGCCTTTTAGCTGTGTGTCTGGTCGTGTATGATTCTGTGCAATCTCGATATTCTTACACGGTCGTGCCTTGAAAGTACACGCCCTCTTCAACCCGTGTCCGGTGTGACTTGTATAAGAGCAAGGGTTTTCTCATGGTTGTTCCAATCCGTTCCAACTTCATGATTGCTCCAATCCTTTTCGGCTTCATGGACATCCTTTATCAACCCGTTAAGTGCTTCCTTGAATCTTTTCACTCGACTTCTTGTGATCGGTCTAAGCGGCACTTCAAGAGGATCCACATTCCTTCGTCGGACTTGGCTCTCATCATGGATCTCATCATTCCCCTCCTCTTGAAAAGGATTTGTCCTCAAATCGTCACCTACATCAAAAGGACTCAAATCAGTAACATTAAATGTGGCATTTACTTGTCCTCTATCTTGTATGCATTGTCGTTGATGTGCTCAAGAACTTGAAATGGTCCATCGCCTCTAGGAAGTAGTTTAGATCGACGCTGCACGGGAAACCGCTCTTTGCGCATGTGAACCCAAACCCAATCTCTAGGTTCAAAAACAGCTTGTTAACGACCCTTGTTGGCTTGTTTCACATACTGCTCTATTCGTCGCTCAATGTTCAGCCTTGCCTTCTCGTGGATCTGTTTAACAAATTCGGCCTTCTTCGTGCCATCTAAATTAACATACTCAGAAATAGGCAAAGGTGATAAATCCAAAGGAGTTAGTGGATTAAAACCATACACAATTTCAAAAGGAAAAAATTTAGTAATAGAATGCACTGTACGGTTATAAGCAAATTCAACATGCGGCAAACAATCCTCCCAACTCTTAATATTCTTTTTAATTATAGCCCTCAACAAAGTAGATAAAGTTCGATTCACTACCTCAGTTTGACCATCAGTCTATGGATGACAAGTAGTAGAAAACAATAACTTAGTTCCTAACTTAGCCCACAAGGTCTTCCAAAAGTAGCTTAAGAACTTGGCATCCCTATCTGATACAATTGTTCTAGGCATACCATGCAATCGCACAACTTCCCTAAAGAATAAATTAGCAATATTACAAGCATCATCCATTTTGTGACAAGGAATGAAATGTGCCATTTTAGAGAATCTATCAACAACTACAAAAATAGAATCCCGACCATGTCTAGACCTGGGTAATCCTAACACAAAGTCCATAGAAATATCTACCCACGGCTCATGAGGAATGGGAAGTGGGGTGTAAAGCCCTTGAGGTTGGACTCTAGATTTCGCTTGCCTACACGTGACACATCGCTCACAAATCCTCTCAACATCTCGTTTCATGTGAGGCCAATAGATGTGTTCCTGCAATACCCCTAATGTTTTAGCTACGCCAAAGTGTCCCATTAACCCTCCTCCATGAGACTCCCTCACTAGTAATTCTCTTAAGGAACAAATTGGAATGCACAGTTTACTCTCCCTAAACAAGAATCCTTCATGTTTATAAAATTTTCCATGCCCACTCTTCTCACAATACACATACTCCTCACAAAAATCTCGATCAACAGCATATAACTCCTTAATGTGCTCAAAACCAAGCAGTCTAGAACTAAGAGTAGAGATAAGAGTATACCTTTCTAGATAGTACATCAGCAACGACATTCTCTTTACCTTGCTTGTAGTGGATAACATATGGAAATGTTTCGATGAACTCCACCCAACGAGCATGCCTTTTATTCAGCTTGTGTTGCCCCTTCAAGTACTTCAAGGATTCATGATCAGTGTGGATCACGAACTCTTTCGACCAAAGGTAATGTTGCCACGTCTCCAGGGCTCGAACCAATGCATATAACTCCTTGTCGTAAGTAGGGTAGTTCAAGGTTGCCCCACTTAGCTTCTCACTAAAGAATGCAATCGGTCTTCTCTCCTGCATAAGCACTGCTCCAATACCAAATCTTGAAGCATCACACTCAATTTCAAACGTTTTAGCAAAGTTAGGTAAAGCAAGTAACAGCGCCTGAGTCAGCTTATTTTTAAGCGTCTGAAAGGCCTTCTCTTGTTGCTCAATTGATCATCCTCTCTATTCCTATCTCCTCTATCTTCCCAATCTCTAGTTCCTCTATTCCGACCACTATATCCTCTATAACTCCCAACAAAAGGCTCATCAAATTCATCATCCGACATTTAATCTCCACCCCTCGGTACTCTCCTAGAACGACTCTCCGTCTTACGCCCTTGGAATACGTTTGTGGATTGCTCTAGTCTTTGCTCTACCGTCTCATGAATTTGTTCCATTCCCTCTTGGAACATCCTCTTCATTTCACCCTTCAACGCCTTAATTACTAACCTAGCATCAAACCTTCCCCTCTCACCTTCAGGAGAATGTTGTCTCGACATAGTCCCTGCAGAAAAGATTAGTACTAACACAAATATATATATGATTAAACCTCACGATACACTCCCTTACGTGTTTCGCTCAAATGATGATATCACACAGTCACTCGTGTATTCTCACAAATAATGATGATATCAACTCACCAATTTCCTCTTCTCAATTCTCTTGGAACTAACCCAAACTACACCAATTTCCTTCCGTAGAATTCAAAACAACTCTAGGGTTCGTAAATTTTCCTCTATTTTTCTATCCGAATTTTTTTTTTTTTGTCTTGGTTGTTGCTCTTGATCACGTTTTTCTTTTCTTTTCTTTTCTCTTCTTTTTTTTGTCGTGATTTTTACTCTTTTTTTTTTTTAACAATCGCCTAGTCGATATTACACTATCAAAAGACAATCAATACTACGAAATTGAATGCTAACAATGGATATGAACGATTGGAGTTAGGGTTTTGATATTACCTTCCTCAAACCGAACTGATGTTTTGACAAACCTAAGCTCTGATACCAAACTGATATGAACCACGCCAACCCGTGACGAAACCCAATACCAATACGTTCGGAAATTTGTTACCTAAGATGCCCAAACACCGAAAGTGGAAACCGCGACCCGTTGTCTATAAGCGAGACAAGAACCTTGGTATAATGTGAAGATGCCACAATCGGGATGAATGACCGATTGATAAGTCGGGATGAACGCCACGGAAATTAATCCGATAAGTTCTAGTTAGTTCTTAAAGAACCAAGAGAGGTGCCTCTCAAAAGTGTTTAATGTTCAAAGATGTAAATTCTAAGTTGTTCTAAACCCTATGAGCTTTTATACTAGGGTTACAATTCGTGAAAAACGAGTCCAAAACGACATAGCTTAGATAAGTTGCGTAAAAACACGAAAACAAAACAAGCTGGCCGGCAGGGGATACACGGCCGTGTACTTTGGCCGTGTATGATTCTGTGCAATCTTGATATTCCTACACGGCCGTGCCTTGAAAGTACATGCCCTCTTCAACCCGTGTCTGGTGTGGCTTGTATAAAAGCAAGGGTCTTCCTATGGTTGTTCCAATCCATTCCAACTTCATGATTGCTCCAATCCTTTACAGCTTCATAGACAACCTTTATCAACCCGTTAAGTGCTTCCTTGAATCGTTTCGCTCGATTTCTTATGATCGGTCCAGCTAGCACTTCAAGAGGATCCACATTTCTTCTTCCGGCTTGGCTCTCATCATGGATTTCATCATAAAGCCAACCAGTAAGCTATAGTACCCACTCTTTCTAAAAGCCAACCATTAAGTGATGAGAGTAGCAACATTACCTTATTTATTTTTACTAAAGACATTTGCCACCACATTGGCTTTTGCTTAGATGGTACTAGATTTCCAAGTCATAATCTTTGATCCTTGCAAACTATCTCCTCTATCTTATGTTCAACTCCTTTTATGTGAAGATGTAGTTCAGACTCCTATGATTAATGAAAATCCTGCATCTCTCTCTATACAAGTAGTCCCTGTATAGTTTTATGGCTAGTACCACTGCCTCTAACTCTAAGTCATGAGTCAAGTAATTCTTCTCATATAGCTTTAGTTAGCGGGATGTATATTCTTTGACTTGCCTACCTTGCATTAATACATATGCTAACCTTTGGGCTAAAGCATCACTATAAATATAGAACTCTTCCTTACTCTTAGGTAATGCTAAAACCAATGTTGACATAGGCTTCTCCTTAAGTTTCTAGAAACTAGTTTCACATCTATTATCCTACTCAAACTTCACATTCTTTTATGTTAACCTAGTGAAAGGAGTTGCTATCTTGGGGAAACTCTCAACAAACCTTTTATAGTAGCCTACCAAACCCAAGAAGCTTTTTATATTAGTTATTGTCTTTGATTTGGGCTAATCCACTATAGCTCTCTCATTTTCTAAGTCTACAGATATTTCATCCTTGTTAACAACATAACCCAAGAAAACTACCTACTTTAGCCAAAATTCACATTTCTTGAATTTAGCATACAATCTCTCTTCTTATAACCTGTCTAACACTAATCTCAGATGTTCTTCATTACTTTTGGAGTATATTAAAGTATCAACTATGAAGACAATTATGAATTTATCCAAGAAATCCCTAACTACCCTATTCATCAAGTCCATAAATGTTGCAGGTGCATTAATAAACCCAAAAGGCATCACCAAAAATTCAGAGTGTCTATATCGATCTTGAAAGCTATCTTCTATACGTCCCCTTCTTTAATCCTCAATTGATGATATACTAATCTCAAATTGATCTTAGAAAAAACTTAAGCTCCTTGTAGCTAGTCAAACATGTCATCTATCCTAAGAAGAGGATACTTATTCTTAATAGTGACTTAGTTCAAGCCTCTATAATCGATGTAGAGTGTCATGCTTTAATCCTTCTTCTTAACAAAAAAGACTAGTGCACCTCAAGGAGATGTATTGGGTCTTATGAAAACCTTATCTTAAAGATCTTGCAACTATTTCCTCAGCTCTTCTAATTCAACTGGAGCCATCCTATATATTGGTTTTGATATTGGTACATTACCTTGTATTAATCAATGCTAAACTCAATCTTCTTAGTTAAGGTTAAACCAATAAGGTCTTTTGGAAATACATTTGGAAATTCTCTTACTACTAACACCATTTCTAGTTTCACTTCTCCACTAGCTCCTATAGTCACAACTACTAACATATTCCTTCGCTGCAACTCATAAGTGAGTAATCTCATTAGTATCTGAGTTTCCAACTTATATCTAAAATAATCTTCCCTAGGTGTGTTGAAACGTACCACCATATTATGACAATTAATGGTGGCGTGATATTCTGACAACCAATTTACTCCCAAAATAATGTCAAACTCTACCATCTCCAATATTAATAAATCTACTGGCACTAAATTGCCTTGTATCTCTATTCTTACTCTTCTGCAAATTCTATCACTCTAACTCCTAAAGGAGTACTAATAGCTAAACTATCATTCATATATTCTACATCTATGCACATTCATGTACAAAAGTTTCCAACGCATAAGAAATAGAAGCATCGATATCAAATAACACATAAACATTGTAGGCATATACTTAGAGCATACCTACAATGGTGTCCATGTCTAGAATGTCCTAGTGTAATGGTGTCCATGTCTAGAATGTCCTAGTGTTGCTGCTACTAAATCATAAATACTTTAGTAGGAATCCATTGTCTAGGACCCCTTATCTATGGTCTACCAATCTATACTCTTATTGGAGGTCTTGCTGCTTATTGAGTTGAGGCTATTTGATTTTCTGCTTGGCCCTAAGGATAATCCACTACCTTGTATCCCTTCTGTTTACATACATGGAAAAATACTAGGGGGACTAATTGCTCATTACAATGCCTACTAATATGTCCTATTTTTCTACAAGAGAAACATACACCCTCTAGCCATCTACACTCTTTTAATTCATGAGGCCCATAACACCTGATGCATATGATAGTGGGGGTTGTTGTAGGAAGTCCTAAAGGCATTGGTCTAATATGTAGAGGAGGGGTTGCAGTAACTTGTGATGTACCTTGGAACATATGGGGTCTCTTGCCCTTATCTTACCCCATCACAGTTAAGGCGGGACTCTTCCCCAAAGCTATCCTTGCTCTATGGTTCTTCCGTTCCATTATCCTTTTTTTTTTTCTCTATTTCAAGTACTTAGCCTTGTTGACCACTTCAACATATGTGTTTAGTTAAAAGGTCCTAACCTTATGTTGGAGACTTAGCTCTAATCCCCTTAAAAATCTTCTAGCCTTGGATTTGTCATCAACATGGACATTCTAAGCAAGAATTGAATTAGGTGATTCAATTGTACCTCATATTCTTCCACTATCGTATTTTCTTATTCACAATTATAATACTCTTTCTCCATTCTATCTCTAGAATTGCTTAGGAAGTACCTTTGATAAAACAGTTCCTTGAACACCATCTAGTTTATACACTCTCCTGCTAGTTTGGGAATTAATGCCTACCATTTTGTTGTAGTTCCTTTTAGCATAAATGCAACATAATTCACCTTCCTGTCTTTAGATATCCAGAAGGTAGCAAATGTTTTCTCAATCTCTTATATCCACTCCTTTGCCTCAATCGGGTCATCAACCTTAGGGTTAAACTCCTTTGCCACCTTATTGAGCCTATCATAGCTGATTGGTTCATCTGTAGTTCTGTTTTGTGGGACATGTTAGGCTTGTTGTTGTTGTGTCAACAATCCCACAAGATTGTTCATAATCTACAGAAGTTAAGTGATTTGTTTTACTATTTGACCTATCCCCCTTGTGGCTACTAACTCTGGATGTTCCCCTCATTTAGGTTGCCACGTTCAACACCCCTTGCTAAGCTTGATCTAGTGATTCTTCTAGGAGGCATTTTATTTAAGAAGAGACAACTAGATAGACTTAAACGTTAGTGCCAGTTCAATGTTAGTGTCATTATGTGTCGGTATATACATATATACCTCTACACATAATTGTATACTTATATATGAATAACTTAGCAATTAAAAGAATGGTAAATAAAATAATATCTAGTAAAATAAATTATAGAATAAAATAATTGTCCCATAATTTCACCCGCTCTCTTTACACCTCATCATTCTACAAATCAAATTCTTAATTCTTATAAAGATCATATCTTACCTTTTATTATTTGAATTCTATACCTATTGATCATCACCTAGTTTCTAAGGATCATTAAACCTATGCTTGATACCATCTAAGCTGTAATGCCCTAGAACCCAAGATGCTATGACTTACCACATGTCCTTATTAGATAAGGACATGTGAAGGCTCTTAACCTTACTCTAATACCATTTAAGCTTGTATTTCATGAAAATCACAATCAGATAATATTTAACAATACGAAAAATAACTCAAATAGACCCCATTCTCAATTTGTATACCTCTTCAAGAACTCTTAATACATCAATTGAAATACTTTAGATTATCATCTTTTCTAATTACTCGATTTCTCAAATATTAAAATAACTCTTATCACTATTTCAATGGCTTTAGAGGTCATCCTTCACCCAATCACCAAAATAGTAATAGTAATCTTCTTCCTCTCTCTTGCACATTTGACCTTAGATCCTCATCCCGATGAGTGCATTGATTTGTGCCTGTAAAATAATCCCCAAGGGGTGAGCTAACACGTAGTACATATAACTAGCAAACACATACACATGATCAAACATGAATTAAATCACATACATTTATGCAGACACTAAACATCATACAATAGGTTTTTGTTTTACTTAAGCCTACATAACACCAATGGGATACTCATGTCCCCGCCAAACATATAAAGATACCTAATACATAATATAGTGCTAGGAACTACCACTACGGGCCCCAATACCTATGAATCCTTAAACCTTAACTAACGTAGATCATTGCCAAGCATGACTCGACTAAAGACAGTGTTACACAAGGATCATTGGGTTGCCCCCTAAGGATATAACACTATGGGCCCCTAAGCCATGCTAAGCACATATAATAAGCAACTTAAACTAACTTAATCTAGTTCATTATAATTTAATTGAGTTTACTACTCTCATAATAATCACAAGAAACAACTAAAGTTACATATACTTGGAAGAGTGTTCTTAAGCATGACTAGTCTTGGACTTAAAGCTAATATGAAATCTATCAAAACACCAGTAATTTGTTCTTATTACTAATCTAAGAATAATATAAGTTTCTTAATTCTATTCACTTAACAATTATATGATTCCTTCTCTTACTCTACTGAACTTTTGTAACCCCCTAAAATTTCACCTAATAGAAACTTTATTGAATCGGCTATGATAAGAAGATGCATTTAAGCTATAACTTTAAATGAACCCGAGATTAGTCTAAAAATTAGAGATAACCCAATATATTAAAATTTGAACTAAGTTAACTTAATTAGAGCAAAAGTCAACTAACTCAACCGAGCTTATTAACTTAAGTCTTCCATTAGATATCCTTGGGAAGACTTGAGTAGACTTGATGCATTAGAATTAAGACGCGATATAGTTTAGGATAGACTTGGAAGATAAGACATCATAAATTTATAAGATACTCCTTTTCCATGAAACTGATGAATTTGACTCGATAAAATTTAAGTAAAAAACCATCAATTTCTCTTAACATCACTGAACTCCTTATCTGATGATTTGGTTTTCACCTTAAGATTTTGTCTAGCAAACCAAACCTAAATTTGATCAAAATTTATATACATGATCAGTACTTAACCTCGAGTATTTCTAGAATATTGGATTTAAAAACTTGAGCATTGTTACCCAAAGTCCACTCTAATTTGACTAAAGTCAACTTTTGAAGGATCATTTGACAATTCAAGAAAATGAGTGTTGATTTGAATCAATTTTTTTCTAAATCTAGCCTATCTAATCTTAATCATAAGTATTCTTATCCTAGAACATAGGTTAGAAAAAATAAACACAAATTAATAGCAAACCAAATTATAAAATCAAATAAAAATCAGAAGTTCTTTAAACTTTGTCCTAAAACCTTCTAAGTGGTTATGCTTGAAACCACCCTCAAATCTTAATCTATTTTAACAAAAATTTTCCTAATTCAATATTATATCTTTAATTATCTAATAATACATAAAATATCCAAAAATCTAGACAAAACTCCATCAGCTACTCCTCTTTCCTCAAGATACCATCTACATGGACAAGCCTCCACAACAAGCATTGAAATTTCAAACCTTATCTTATCTCATCATGACCAAAATTATTCCACCAAATATTATTTCAATCCTATGCTATTTTATCTTGTCTAACCTAAGAAAAAGACCTGAAGCTAATTTGAAAATAGGCACATGGTGACCAGGTCTAAGACAATACACTAAACATGTGATTTTTCCAATTTTTGCCAAGGTTTACTTACCTTAACCTATCTTATCCTATACTTCATAAATCTTACCCAAATATTATCCTATTATACCTTAACTACTCAGTGAAAGAGCATGGAAAGATTCGTAAAGATGAGCTCCCAAAAATAGATTAGAAACCTCTTTCTTCACGTGAGCACCACCATGTAAATCCATCTAGCTTATCACTATTCAATTCACCCATTTCTATCTTAATTTAATTTAATCTAAACTATCCTAAATTAACTTGATTAAAATAGGATAAGGACCTAGAAATATCATGAAAAAAGAATTTTAGAGTCATAAAAAAAAATGAAAATTACATCTAAATCTTCCTTCCAAAAACACCTTGTTTCATCTCATGTTTGAGGCCATCTTACCTATTCTTAACCTAATAAAAATTAGCACAAAATTTTTCACGACTAAGCTAAGGAAGTTAAGTAAAAATGAATAAAAAATTAGGCCAAGAAACCACCTAGAAGTTATCAAAATCTACCACCCTCTATTGACCATGTCAACTCCATGTGATTTTTGGTACCTCAACCTTATCTTATCTTATGCATTCACTACCCTAACTTATCCTATAAGAACTTAAGCCAATTATAGAGCTAAAACCTGCCTAATCCTATCCCCTTAGGTCTTCTAATTTAGAGCTCAAATTGATTTCCAAAACAACAAAACTTGGCTAGTATAAAAACTAAGGTAAAAAGTAAATTTACCCTTACAAGTAACCTCACATTCACATGCCACTTGCTACCCATTTCCTTTGAAAACTTTTCACCAAATTTCTAGCAAACACACCTCATATTCCCCTAAAATTTCATAAAGGTTCACCCAACAATAAACCCCACTTGCAACTCCAAAGCTAATCATAGTTTTAGACCACCAATTCCTTGATCTAAGGTAAGCAACTTCTAAGAAGATTGAGCTACCTTTAGACTCTCTTAAGGAAGTTACTAACCCAAATTATTTCTATGTTTTAGGGACTCTATTTTAGGAATTTTCATCAGAATAAGGTAATCCCAATTTACCCAAATCATTTTCCATATCATACTCATCATACTTACACCAATACCACTTATATGTAATAGTTGTAGATTCTAACCACAATGTCGCATCAAACAAACTTTATCTTCAAAAGATTATCCTATTTCTTTTTCATTTTGAATATTTTTCTAATAGTTAGACATACTACAAACTCCTAATGAATACAAAAGCACAAAGAAAAGATGTTAAGACCTTATCTTCAAACCATAAGGACTTATGACCATTTATGACTATCTATGACCTATTGGACATCTATAGACATATTCTTGACATATACCTTGGACACATATTTGCCTTATTATGGCAAGGACAAGGCTTTACTTGATGTGCCTAAAACTAAGATTAAGCACATGCAAAACTAATTTGAAAGACAATCAAACTAGTTCAACAATTGCACAATTCCTAAATATTTATGAACTAATTCTTAAACAATGGCGTGATTAACCTTAATTCCAAGTATGATGATGCTCTAATACCAAATTATGATGTGCCTAAAACCAAGATTAAGCACATGCAATTGGAACAAATTATAAACCTCAAGGAACTTGTTCAATCTCAATTCAAAACTACTAGAATTTCCATAAACCCTAATGGAGAGCAATGAAATCCGAATGTTCTAACTTTCAAATTAACAATTCCACAAAGATAAAAATCCTTCAATCAACACTAAACACAAATAATGTCACGTGAATTTACATAACAATCAACAAGAACCAATTCAAAGATCCACTTTCCCAACAAAGTGATCCACGGTTCAAATGAGGCTAAATTGAAGGTTAAAAACTCGAAGGCTAAAACCAATCAATTTTATAACATAATGAAATGATTACAAATGCAATCAAATCTGACCAAGAATAAACCAATTCAACCCTAGATATAACTCAAAGTGATGAAAAGGAAATTACAACAAAGAGAACTTGATATTGCTCACAAATTCACTTTGAGGCCACTCGCCACAATCTTAATTTTGGGATTGAAATTGATAAGAGCAATTTCGGAATTAGGAAACCCTAACCCTCAACACGTGAAGTGTTTATTTTTCCAAAAATTATCAAAAGTCCCTCAAAACCCTACTTAAGTAAGTATTTATACTTACTCCCTTTAGGGTTAAAAAGTCCATAAAATTACAACTATGCCACTTTTAGGATGGCCAATCCTAAAACTCAATTACAACCAAATAAAAAGTGTCCCAAAAGCTTACACCTAAATAGTCCAAAGAAATAATTACAAATAAAAATAGTTTTCATCATGCTAGCTCTTCCATAGGATTCATCGGCCCAGCTCATCGCCGGTTTAGGTCGATCCATGGATAACCCACAAGTTGAGTCTTAGTGAGTTTATCTATCGCCTTGTAAAGCATGATAAGTGTGCTTGTTGGAATATACAATACATGAATAAGAGAAAAGAGGTTAGTAAACAAATAATTCTGGTGTCGATGTACTCAAAATGGGCCCTCATCACTAAGATTTGAAATTTCTAGCTCTTGCCCTAAGATAGGTCTTGACGGATTTTGATTCCTATCATCTCCTTAGGCTTCAAAAAGATTTGTCCTTAAATCTGATAGATCAAATGCAGTAGAGACTCTATTTCCTCATAGCAAGCCACCTAAAGAAGCATCACTGCAGAATCCCGATATTTGAAATACCACAGGAGGTGATTGTTTTCTCTCCTCCATTTCTAGGATGTATCTCATTTGCAACACAAATAATGACCCATTATACACTGAGGTCTCCCCTGTCTCAACATGTTCCATTGATATTGTTTCCTCCTTTTCTAACTCATCTGTATGGCGCTAACCCTCATAGCCCTCTAATGGTTGGTCCAACTTCTTACGGCTCTTTGAAACCTATAAAGGTGGACACAACTGTCTCTAAACAGTCTAGCTCTCTAATGATGGGCTCATTTGACTCTAACCCTTAAAATTCTCCAATGGTTTACTCAACTGTTCATAAGCCTCTAGTACCTCTGAAGGTGAACACAACTGCCCCTAAACAGTTTGGTCCTCTGGTAGTCTGCTCATCTGACTATGATCATCAAGATCCTTTGAAGGTTGGAACGTCTGTGTTTGACAAATTTTGTGCTCTAAGGGTTGGCTCGTGTCACTAGGAACCTTAGGAGCCTCTAAAGATTTAATCATGTGGTTATGATCCTTGGGAATCTGTGATGGTTATCTTATCTGTCTTTGCATTTTCTGGACCTCTGATGGCGACATAGGGTTAAATACTATATGTTTACCATCATGTTGGAACATATAAGTATTTCTATACCCATCATGTAATACCATCCTATCATACAACCATAGCCTACCAAGCAATATATGGGATGTACAAATAGGAATAATATCACATTCAAGTTCATCATTGTACTTGTCCCCTATACTAAAGGGTACCCTAGCCCTTTGGGTCACACAAAGACTATCCTAATCATTCAACCAATGTAATGTGTAAGGTTTAGGATGTGGGATAGTTTTAAGTTTCAACTTTGATACTAATGATGCAGCTACAACATTAATACAACTACCACCATCAACAATAATTACGCACAAGTTTCCTTGTACCTTACAAGAAGTATGGAACAAGTTTTCTCTTTGTCTATCATCAATGGTTGGATAAGAAGTCACTACTTGATCTACCAAAGTAGTAGAAGTATGCACATCATGTGACATGGTTATTAACTAACTTCAACAAGTTAACAACACACTTCATTACAAGCACCACAACAACATACCCTTACATACCCCTTCACACCCATAGTGCTCACACTTAACCAATACTAGAAATGTTTATTGTTACTTCAAATTAAAGTCAAGTGAAATAATTGAAGCACAAATAAATAATTCTTAGTACTTTAAGTAAGTTTAAATAAATGAAGTACACATAATTATTTCTAAGTAGTTAAGAATTAAATTCAACCACAAGTGTTAAGTAATGAGTTCAATTACTCTCACACTTTAATTATTTTGTTTGAATTCAAATTCCACTACTCAACTTTCCTTTTCTTGCTTTAGTTTCACACTAATTACTTCACAATGGGCGGCACCTCGATACATACAAAAATACACAACTTCACCACCACACTACTCCTTTGCTCTTGGTTCCACACAATTCACGCCACCAATCAACACCTCTTTATATAACACACAAAACACCATGCCAAAAATACACAAATCCTTTACTATATTTACAAAACACAACACCACACATACACACCTTTTATACACGTTGCAGCACACACATACTGATGCGTGTAACCTTAGGTATGTTAAACTTAGAACCCCAACGATGCTAGTTGGTTTTCAATTATCCTAAGGATCTTCTTGAATAAGCGATGCGTAACTAGACCCCAATTAAACCCGTTGACTGTAACCTAAGTTATCAAAATTTATTCTTAGTAATTCGGTTAAGAATCCTATGGAAAAGTTCTTTTGCAAAAAAACAAAAAGTGGTATTTCGTATCTCACGAAAAAGATGTGTTTTCATATATTAAAGTTGTCTCTTAGCCGGCCCATAGCACAGTTATATATATAGCACACAACACAATATGGAAATCCTAAGTTACCTATTCTATCAATATTTTTGTGTCACCAAGTAGGCAATTAAATAACATGGAAAACAAACTAACAAATAATAACAAAACCAAATGTATCCTCTAATGTAGTGTCTACGCAAATATATAATATTCCTAAAATATTTCATCATTCCATGGTCATGTGAATCAAGTTGACACATGTATGTTTTCCTTTTGTGTAGCTTGATTCCCGAGCTTGCAAGTCCATGACTAGTCCTTATAGAGCTTCGTTCATCTTTTTAGCTCTAGCTTGGGTCATCAAGCCTCCAATACCATGTAATGGGTCATGAGATTTTAGCTCCTTCCTTTGTGATGGTAGCTGATCCTCATCATTCCCTCCTTCCTCGAAAAGATTCGTCCTCGAATCATCTACATCATAAAGAGTAAGATCATAAATGTTAAAGGTAGCACTAATGTTACCATAGTGACTTGGCAGATCTATCTTATAAGCATTGTCATTGATGCGCTCTACCACTTAGAAAGGTCCATCGCCCTTAGGATGTAACTTGGATTTACGTTGTTCAGCAAAACATTCCTTCCTTAGATGTACCCAAACCTAATCACCAGGCTGAAATATACTTTTGACACGTCCTTTATTTGCTTGTTGGGCATAATGTTCATACATCTTAAATGAGAAAACTAAATTATTCCTTACTTTCATGGTTTTGACACTTACAATCTTTTCATTACCTATATTTGGAGAACTCATTCTGACTTAGTGCACTTTTTCATGCCTTACAAGTGATCTATTTGCTCTTCAGAACCCATACAAACTAGGATCCTTTGAAGTCTAAGCTTGCAAATTTGTCATTTCGAACATAATATTTTGATAAGATCACATTATACTTATATTTTCTTTTGGACTTATATTAAATTTATTTTAATATTATAAGAAAATATAAAGAAATGATACTTAATGGTATTTACTGTGAAAAATACAGGTTTTGAGGACACAAAAGTAAATTACAAGTTAATTGGAGGAGTTTTTCACAAAATTGAAGAAGTGAGCGAAGGATTGCACTGAAGGCCGCCGTCCTTGGGCCGGCCTACATTCAAGGCCGCCGGCCTTGAGCCGGCCTTTAAACCGGCCTCAAAAAGAAGAAAAGCCGCCGGCCTTGAGCCGGCCTTGAGCCGGCCTTCATTACTCCCCGGATATCCATTGCGAGAATCTCTCCAAAATCGTATCCTAATTAATTTGCTGACTCAAATCCTCATCAAATCAACCTTATCCCCCTCCTCTTTGGATCTATAAATAGACCCCTTGTGTGAACCTTGGAGGCATCCTTTCTTTTGTTAAGCATCCTTTCTTTTGTTTAGAATCCTTTTGTTCTTCTTCTTTGTTTTAGCATCATTTGTCTTTCCTTTGAATCATTAGAATTTCCTTAGGTACTTTAGATTTTTCCAAAGTTTAGTTTGAAGAAAGAATGTCATTTTGTTGAAGTTTGCTTTCAATTGAAGAATTCAAGGAGTCATTTTTGAAGATTGAAGCTCTTGAAGATTATAACCATTGTTTCATTTACTTTATTTTCTTTTATGCCATTTATTAGTTTATTCTTGTTGTTTAATATGAATTCCATTGCACCTCTTTATTTCAATTGTTTTTATGCAACTCATACTATAATGTTCTAAATCATCCTTGTGGGAAATTGGATGAAACTCTAGAATGTTAAAAGGATAATTGTAGCCATGTTATGTAATTAGGAATTATTAGGATTATTCATGATTGCAATTCCTTTGATTTCAATTATAATCAGTCTTTGATTATAATTGTTAGAAATCCTTTTGATACGGGAATTGATTAGGATTTGTTAGGAATTCTTAATTAGATTGATTATCAATACGGGAGTTGCGATAATTGGTTTAATTAGAGTTTATGGAGGGCGCAATGCAATGTTTCTTGTTAATTAATCACTAAGGGATTAGGGTTAATTGATTTAGGGCATTAGTTGTTTGTAGCATCGGGAGGTGTATGAACATAATTTTGATTCCTTGGTTAATTGGAGACGCGGAAGCCGACTAATTGATTTAAGGTCAACATCCCTAAAAAGGATTTTCTAAACTCACTTGAATAACCTTATAACCACTAGTTGACATAACTTGGTAGCAATTTGATTAACAAATCTAGGGTGAATTCTAATTTCCCTTGTTCATAATTGATAGATTCGTCATAAAATTTTTCTTGTTGCTTTAAGTTAAATTTTTAGATTAGACATTTCAAAACCCCTTTTTAATCACCTAGATATTGATAAGAATTGCCATAGATCTAGTACTCTATTGGTTCCTCGAGGGATCGACAACCTTACTTTTCACCACTTTATTACTTGATACGACCAGTGCACTTGCTGCAATTTACGCTCCCATTTTATATATATGTTCTAAGTGTATCAAGTTTTTGGCGCCGTTGCCGGGGAACTAATAGATATTAGATTTTGTAATTCTGTTGGTAATTTAGGCACAATTATTTTTTTATTTAATTTTTCTTATCATTGTGTGATCGTTTTCCATTCTCTTTAAGGTTCTTTTTATGCGCAAGAGTAGAAGTGCTGAACTTCTACCAATTAATCTTGAGATAGAACGCAGCTTGCGACAACTTAGAAGAGAGCAGAGAAGAAAGGAAGAAGAGAACATGGCAGATGAGAACAACAATCAGATTCAGGGTGTTGGTAGAGCACTTCGAGAATACACAGTACCTATTGTTTCAGGTCCTGCAATTAGAAGACCAACAATTCAGGCTAATAATTTCGAGTTAAAACCAGCACTCGTTCAAATGGTTCAATCAAATCAATTTAGAGGATATCCAAATGAAAGTCCTGATGAGCATATTGCAGTATTTCTTCAATATTGTAATACAGTGAAAATGAATAATGTATCTGATGATGTAATTAGGCTACAACTTTTTCCATTTTCACTTAGAGAAAAAGCTAGGGCTTGGTACAATTCATTGCCACAAGACTCTGTAACCACTTGGGTAGATCTCTCATCTAAATTTTTAAGGAGATTTTTTCCACCATCTAGAACTGCTAGGTTAAGAAATGACATCACAAACTTCAGTAAGTTTAGTGGTGAATCACTTTATGAAGCATGGGAAAGATTCAAGGAGGCAATTAGAAAATGCCCCCATCATGGATTACCGGATAATCTCCTTATTGAGATATTCTATCTCAGTTTAGATGACACATTGAGATCTCTAGTAGATGCTGCTTCTGGTGGTGCATTAATGAGTAAGACATATGATGAGGCTAGTGCTTTGATAGATGAAATGGCCTCTAGTGCACATAATTGGCAACATGAAAGAGGTAAGTCTAGAGTGGCATCTGTCAATGATATGGACACCTTAACAGCTCAGATTTCTGCTCTTACCGCCCAGGTAAGTAAACTCACCTCTACACCTTCTTTCAATGTTAATCAAATTTCTTGTTGTGAGTTATGCTCAGGACCACACTCAACTCTTGAGTGCCCATCTGGAAACTTTTCCTCCTCATCCCATGGAGAGCAAGTAAATTTTGTCAACAATTTCCAAAGAGGTAATCAAGGACCTTATTCAAACACCTACAATCCAGGGTGGCGTAACCATCCAAATTTCTCATGGAGAAATGATAACAATGCACTTAAACCCCCTGGATTTCAAAAGCAAGGTCCTAATCATAATACTCCCCATCAACAATATCCTAATCATAATACCTCTTCTCAGCAAAGTCAGTCTAAAATGGAAGAACTCATGATAAGTTATATGCAAAAGACTGACACAATGTTGCAAAATCAACAAGCCACCATTAGGAATCTTGAAAATCAGCTTAGTCAAATGTCTCAACAGTTGAGTAATAGACCATCTGGATCTTTACCTAGCAATACTGAGCAAAATCCTAAGGGTGTAAATGCTATTATGTTAAGAAGTGGTAAGGAATTGGTTGATAAGAAACTTGAGGAAGAGGAGGTTAACCTGGAAAAAGATAAAGGGAAACAAAAGGAAGAGGAATCAAAGAAAAATTCTCCAAAAGTGAAAGCATATGTTCCTCCTATTCCTTTCCCAGGAAGGCTGAAGCAACAACAATTGGATTCACAATTTGCTAAATTTTTAGAAGTCTTTAAAAAATTGCAAATTAACATTCCTTTTGCAGAACCACTTCAGCAGATGCCATCATATGCTAGGTTCATGAAGGATTTACTCACAAAGAAGAGGAAGATTGAAGGGAATGAACCGGTGATGCTTACAGGGGAATGTTCAATGATCTTACAGAATGATGTACCTAGTTTGCCAAGAAAACAAAGAGATCAGGGGAGTTTTACTGTTCCTTGCACCATAGGCAATTTTCATTTTGATAAAGTTCTTATTGACTCTGGTGCAAGTATAAATTTAATGCCTCTATCTATTTTTAGGAAATTGGGACTTGGAGAGTGTAAGGGAACTCATGTTACCTTGCAACTTGCTGATAGGAGCATCAAATACCCAAGAGGGATTGTGGAAAATGTCCTAGTGAAAGTAGATAAATTCATCTTTCCAGTTGACTTTATAGTCTTGGAGATGGAGGAGGATAAAGAGGTACCCATGATCCTTGGCAGACCATTCCTTGCAACAGGTAAAGCCTTAATTGATGTGGAACAAGGTAAGCTTACTTTAAGAGTTATGGATGAACAAGTCACGTTCAATGTGTATGAGGCTACAAAAAAATTTGATGACTGTAAATCCTGTTACACTATTGATAGTGTTGATGAGCTTTCCTCTGAGTTCATGGAAGAGAATGTAGGTGTGGACACGATGGAGTCAGTTCTCAGGGATTTAGATGATTGGAGTGATGATGAGGATGAACCCCAAGAAGAACGTGTTGAACAAGTGTATGAATTCAAGACTCGACACTATGAGGAGCTGGTGACCACTGAGAAGAAACCGATGCCATCATTGACACAACCCCCGGTGCTTGAACTTAAACCTTTGCCTGGTCATTTAAAGTATGCTTATCTTGGAATAAATGATACTTTGCCAATTATCATTTCTTCTTCTTTGACAGGTGATCAAGAGTAACAACTTTTGGATGTTCTTAGAGAACATAAGGAAGCTATCGGGTGGACCATTGCGAATATTAAGGGAATTAGCCCTTTAATTTGTACTCATAGGATATTTCTTGAAGCTGAGTGTAAACCTACAGTACAACCATAAAGAAGACTTAACCCAACTCTTAAGGAAGTTGTAAAAAAGGAAGTACTTAAATTGTTAGATGCAGGCATTATTTTCCCAATTTCTGATAGTAAATGGGTTAGTCCTGTCCAGGTTGTACCAAAGAAAGGTGGCATGACTGTGGTAAAGAATGATGCCAATGAATTGATCCCAACCCGTACTGTGACAGGGTGGCGAGTTTGCATAGATTATAGAAAATTGAATGATGCCACCCGTAAAGACCACTTTCCCTTACCTTTCATTGATCAGATGTTAGAAAAACTCGCAGGGCATGATTATTACTGTTTCCTTGATGGTTATTCTGGGTATAATCAAATTCATATAGCGTCCGAGGATCAGGAGAAAACCACATTTACTTGTCCCTATGGTACTTTTGCATTTAGGAGAATGCCCTTTGGTCTCTGTAATGCACCTGCTACTTTTCAGAGGTGTATGATGTCTATATTTTCTGACATGTTAGAGAATTTTATTGAAATATTTATGGATGACTTCTCCGTTTTTGGGAAGTCATTTGAATCATGTTTGAAAAATTTAGGCTGTGTGCTCAAAAGATGTAAGGAAACTAACCTACTTCTGAATTGGGAGAAATGCCATTTTATGGTACGAGAGGGAATAGTGTTAGGTCACAAGGTGTCAGAAAAAGGGATTGAAGTTGACAAGGCAAAAGTGGAAGTAATAGAGAAGTTGCCACCACCTACTTCAGTAAAAGGAGTCAGGAGCTTCTTAGGACATGCTGGCTTCTACAGGAGATTTATCAGGGACTTCTCTAAAATCTCTAGACCTCTGTGTAATTTATTTGAAAAAGATTCTACTTTTGTGTTTGATGAAAATTGTTTGCAGGCATTCAATATATTGAAGGAGAAGCTCAGCTCTGCACCAGTGATTGTTGCACCAAATTGGGAGATTCCATTTGAGCTGATGTGTAATGCTAGTGACTATGCCGTGGGGGCAGTACTAGGACAAAGAAAAGGTAAGATCTTTCATGCTATATACTATGCAAGTAGAACCTTGAACGAGGCCCAAAAAAACTATGCCACAACAGAAAAAGAGCTATTAGCAGTGATATTTGCATGTGACAAGTTTAGGTCTTACTTGATAGGTTCTAAAGTAATAGTATACACAGATCATGCTGCTCTTAAGTATTTATTTGCTAAAGCTGATGCTAAACCCAGGTTAATTCGTTGGATTCTATTGCTGCAAGAATTTGACTTAGAAATTAAGGATAAAAAGGGAAGTGAAAATGTGGTTGCTGATCATTTATCACGTTTGGAATATGATTGTTTAGAACCCCCATCAATGAAAAATTCCCTGATGAACATTTGCATGCAATAGACATCCATGAGTTACCTTGGTATGCTGACATAGTTAATTACTTGTTAGAAAAATCATACCATATGGTTTGTCATTCCAACAGAAAAAGAAATTTTTGCATGATGTGAAGTATTATTTTTGGGATGAGCCGTATTTGTTTAAATCCTGTGCTGACCAAGTAATTAGACGATGTGTGCCTAAAATTGAACAGCTTAGCATAATACAGCACTGTCACTCCAAAGAAACAGGAGGTCACTTTGGGGTAGAAAGAACAGCAGCAAAAATTTTATCTTGCAGATTTTATTGGCCCAGTTTGTTTCATGATTGCAGGAACTTCATTATGACTTGTGCTCAATGCCAAAGGACTGGCAATATTTCAAGAAGACATGAATTACCACAAAATAATATACTTGTAATTGAACTTTTTGACGTTTTGGGAATCGACTTTATGGGTCCTTTTCCCTCATCCTTTTCAAACAAATATATTCTTTTAGCTGTTGATTATGTTTCGAAATGGGTAGAGGCAGTTGCACTACAAACTAATGACAGTAGGGTTGTCATTAAATTTTTGAAAAAGAATATATTTTCAAGATTTGGGGTACCTAGAGCTATAATAAGTGATGGGGGAACACATTTTTGTAACAGGCAATTTGAGAAATTATTATTAAAATATGGAGTTACCCACAAAATTGCCACCCCTTATCATCCACAAACATGTGGACAGGTTGAGGTATCCAATAGGGAAATTAAGCGAATCTTAGAGAAAACTGTCAATGCATCCCGAAAGGATTGGTGTTTAAAACTTGATGATGCATTGTGGGCTTATAGAACAGCTTTTAAAACACCTATTGGAATGTCCCCCTACAAGATTGTTTATGGTAAATCATGTCACCTACCCGTGGAGCTTGAGCACAAGGCATACTGGGCCATAAAATACCTTAACTTTGAGTTGCAAGCTGCAGGTGAAAAGAGGTTGCTCCAATTGAATCAAATGGCCGAGATGAGAGAGGAAGCATATGAAAATGCGAGAATTTACAAGGAAAGAGCAAAGCGATGGCATGATAAGAACATCTTACAGCGGGAGTTCTTGCCTGGTCAAAGAGTCTTATTGTACAACTCTCGATTGAAGCTATTCCCAGGTAAGTTGAAATCACGATGGTCTGGACCATTTGAAATTGTTAATGTGTTTCCTTATGGTGCAGTTGAGTTGAAGGCAGAAGACAACCGTACTTTTAAAGTAAATGGTTATCTTCTCAAACATTACTATGAAGGAGAACATGTTGATAGAAACGCCACAACTGTGGATTTAGGAAATTTGAGAACTTGAATTGGAAAAGTCGGGCTAGCAACTATAAACTAAGCGCTTCATAGGAGGCAGCCCATGCTTAATAAGTATCTATAATAGTTTCGTTAAAAAAAAAAAAAAAACTAATTCAAGGCTGGATAAGAGCTGCCGGTGCATTCAAGACACTCCAAGGATGACAGACATTTTAGGAGGAATTTTCTTCCTGATGAACAATTTTATACCAGGGAAGTACCAGTATTTCAATTTCTGCATTGACATTCGTTTCCTTAATTTTGTGATATATTAGGAACAATGAGGACATTGTCCAATTTAAGTGTGGGGAAGGGATTATAAATGTAGAAGTATAATGATTGCACACATCATGAGCTTACAAATCCCATGCTTTATTTATGTCCTTAAGTGTTTTCAATGAAATCCTGAAATTGAATTAGATTGGTGCCCTACTCGCCAATTGTTGTGACTAGTTTACATAGTTAAAATTTAAGAGTAAATTCTCTAGAGAACGGGGTTTACCCTATGTTTAGCCTTTGAACTTGAGATTGAGTCCTTAAGTTGAAAAAACAAGCAAGTTTACTTCAAGGAAAAATTGGTTGGGATAAATCTCTATTGAAATTTCTTTGAGAATACCTTAACACCTAGTGAAAGAGGTAAAAGAAATATTTTACTTAGTGATCCCTTAAAAAAAAAAAAAAAAAGGAGCCTTTACTCCAATAACTCAGGAAAGTGAGTTAAGAGTATCCAATCTTAAATGTTAGTGTGAGGAAGAGTTCGTAGGGGTCCCTTTAAAACCTGGTCACTTAGGCGATGAGCCCAGGATGTGCCGACTCAATGAACTCACAATAACGAGAAGGGCGGAAAGGCAAAAATTTAGTACCTTAATGAAAGTCAAGTTGACATGGGCGAGCTTTGGTCCCTCAGAAGAGTGAAGTCTCACTCCGCTGCCAATCAAGGCAAATAAAACATAAAAAAAAGGGGAGAAATTCTAGGAAAAAATGGATACCATATGCTTTCACTCCTTGTTATCTTGTTTAGAGAAGTAAAATTGAGGGAGATGATACTTGCTAATAACCAATGAAGTTTAAATGAATGTTTTTCCTTATGGACTAAGTATTGTTTTCTATTGTTAAACACTGGGATTAAAAATCTGTTGTATTTAGATTAACTACTAAATTTCAACTAGATATACTAGTTACAAATTTCAGTATGGTCAGAACAATGGGCACCAGAAGTTCAATGATGGATTTCTCTTGTTTAAATCAATTATTTTGCTTGAGGACAAGCAAAAGTTCAAGTGTGGGGATGTTGATAAGATCACATTATACTTATATTTTCTTTTGGACTTATATTAAATTTATTTTAATATTATAAGAAAATATAAAGAAATGATACTTAATGGTATTTATTGTGAAAATACAGGTTTTGAGGACCCAAAAGTAAATTACAAGTTAATTGGAGGAGTTTTTCACAAAATTGAAGAAGTGAGCGAAGGATTGCACTGAAGGCCGCCGTCCTTGGGCCGGCCTACATTCAAGGCCGTCGGCCTTGAGCCGGCCTTTAAACCGGCCTCAAAAAGAAGAAAAGCCGCCGGCCTTGAGCCGGCTTTCATTACTCCCCGGATATCCATTGCGAGAATCTCTCCAAAATCGTATCCTAATTAATTTGCTGACTCAAATCCTCATCAGATCAACCTTATCCCCCTCCTCTTTGGATCTATAAATAGACCCCTTGTGTGAACCTTGGAGGCATCCTTTCTTTTGTTAAGCATCCTTTCTTTTGTTTAGAATCCTTTTGTTCTTCTTCTTTGTTTTAGCATCATTTGTCTTTCCTTTGAATCATTAGAATTTCCTTAGGTACTTTAGATTTTTCCAAAGTTTAGTTTGAAGAAAGAATGTCATTTTGTTGAAGTTTGCTTTCAATTGAAGAATTCAAGGAGTCATTTTTGAAGATTGAAGCTCTTGAAGATTATAACCATTGTTTCATTTACTTTATTTTCTTTTATGCCATTTATTAGTTTATTCTTGTTGTTTAATATGAATTCCATTGCACCTCTTTATTTCAATTGTTTTTATGCAACTCATACTATAATGTTCTAAATCATCCTTGTGGGAAATTGGATGAAACTCTAGAATGTTAAAAGGATAATTGTAGCCATGTTATGTAATTAGGAATTATTAGGATTATTCATGATTGCAATTCCTTTGATTTCAATTATAATAAGTCTTTGATTATAATTGTTAGAAATCCTTTTGATACGGGAATTGATTAGGATTTGTTAGGAATTCTTAATTAGATTGATTATCAATACGGGAGTTGCGATAATTGGTTTAATTAGAGTTTATGGAGGGCGCAATGCAATGTTTCTTGTTAATTAATCACTAAGGGATTAGGGTTAATTGATTTAGGGCATTAGTTGTTTGTAGCATCGGGAGGTGTATGAACATAATTTTGATTCCTTGGTTAATTGGAGACGCGGAAGCCGACTAATTGATTTAAGGTCAACATCCCTAAAAAGGATTTTCTAAACTCACTTGAATAACCTTATAACCACTAGTTGACATAACTTGGTAGCAATTTGATTAACAAATCTAGGGTGAATTCTAATTTCCCTTGTTCATAATTGATAGATTCGTCATAAAATTTTTCTTGTTGCTTTAAGTTAAATTTTTAGATTAGACATTTCAAAACCCCTTTTTAATCACCTAGATATTGATAAGAATTGCCATAGATCTAGTACTCTATTGGTTCCTCGAGGGATCGACAACCTTACTTTTCGCCACTTTATTACTTGATACGACCAGTGCACTTGCTGCAATTTACGCTCCCATTTTATATATATGTTCTAAGTGTATCATATTTGCTAAAAATTTGATATTCATATAAGTAATATTTTTCTATATGACTAATATTATTGTAAAAATAACGCATATATGTGTTTTGATGAACATACCATTAACTGGAAATTATAGACATTCTATCATTATCTCTATTCCAACTGATAAATCTTCTACTATACCTTCTATTTGAATATCTCCATTAAGGTTGGTGAAACTTGTTTTCATACCTTTAGTTCTTATTTGAATATCTTCTATCCTACCTTATACTCCAACTAATTAGTATTGGGATTTCTTTCATTTTACCTTCTTCCATTATAACTACTACTTTGCTTACCTATAATGTCTTATGATTTATAGCAAGTATAGTTTGAATTATTTCTTTTGCTTTAACAAACATAGTTTCATTGATAGCATTTGATTTTTTATCTTTCTCAGATCTTAACGCAAATTTTGATGTGTTAAGTCTTTGACTTGACAAAAGCATTTCAAGTTTCTTATCACTTACATTAAATTTGTTAAATGTACAACCCAATAATTGAAAAAGATCTCCATTCATGTTTTTAGGTTATTTATTTCTTCTTTTAGGGTTATGTTTTCACTTATTAATTTTTCTTTTTCTTGATTTAAAATTTCATTTTTTTTTTAGCATATCATTTCCATTTGCTAGAAGAAATTTAATTTTGGATTTCTTGTTCAATCTTCAAGGCTTAGATTTCATTATCTAGCTTCACATTTTGAATTTTTGCTTTTGATGGTGTACTTAGTAGTTTAACATACATTTCTTTAGGTATGGAATCATAGTCTAAGTGATGAGCTTCAAGTCCAATTGCAAGTTTACAATAATAATAGAAGATGCAATTTAACAATCATCAATCAATTAGGCATAAACCTTAATTAACTTAAATTAAGAGAGAAAAAGGATCCCAATTCCTTACCACATGTAACACACTAGTTGAAATTAGGATTGATTTGGAATTGTTGATGTTACCACAACAAAATCAAGCCTACTTGCCATAATCCTAGCTTAGAATTGATAAGAGTATTTTGTGATGAGAGAAAAATCCTTACACGTGAAAAGAGGTAGCTGCCAAATGATTTCCAAAAGTCCCCTTGAGTTTCCTTTTTAAAAGTATTTATACTTATTCTAAATAAGGAAAAATTAACAAAAGAAAATGCTACATAAGTTGGTTCTTGAAGCTCTCCTATGGTCAATGGAACACAATGTATGGCCGATTTCTTCTTGATTTATTTAGGTCCATAAATCACCCATAAACCAAGCTGATCCACGCAAAAAGAGATATAAAATGAGCGTGAATAAATACCGGCAAGTGTACCGGATCGGATCAAGTAATATAGTGAGAGAAGAGTGTCGAACCACGAAGATTGATTAAGTAATAGACCTTTATCAATTTCTACTATTATTTAGGCAATGATATTTGATGAGAATTGAATGAATTATACTAAATGCTTAAGAAGAGAATTGTGTTGAAAAATGATGAATTGATGATGGGAAATAGAATCCACCCTAATTCTACTAATCATATTTCCTTCATGTTATAATAACTCATAGCTATATGGATTTTCACAAGAAATTAACAAAACCTTAATCCTTTATTAAGTGTTAAAGTAATGTTACCTCAATTTAATTTAATAGCTCCCGCTAAGTCAAATCAAATGAGGATTCTAATTCACAATCATAAATTTCCCAATTATATGATTGCCTAATATCTTTAAAATAATTTCTCCTAATCCCTTAGTGAAAAATTTAATAAAAATATTGCATGAAACACTTAGGTCAATTTCTAATAAAATTCAATAACGCTGCTTCCACATGAATTATTAAATCTTACTTAGGAATTCCTGATAAAACCTAAATATCTCTTTCGAGTCATTTACATTTCTATGCATTGATTTCAATTACAAAATACAATTCATAGCAGGACTTCTTATATGAAAATTCCGCATATCTACATTTCCTATAACATGAATACAATGATCATTTTAGTTTGAATTATGGCTTCATCATATTTCCCACAAGGATGATTTAGAACATTATAGTATGAATTGCATAAAAACAATTGAAATAAATAGGTGCAATGGAATTCATATTGAACAACAAGAATAAATTAATAAATGGCATAAAAGAAAATAAAGTAATTGAAACAATAGCTATAATCTTCAAGAACTTCAGCAAAATAACTTTCTTTCTTCAAACTAAAATTTGTAACAACATGAAATGTAAAGGAATTAAAGAAAACATAAAATCCTACAGTTCGTAAGGGAATTCTAATGATTTCAAAGAAAGACAAAGGATGCTAAACAAAGAATCAAAACAAAAGGATTCTCAAAACAAAAGGGGATTCTAAACAAAAGGGGATGCTAAACAAAAAAAGGATTCTAAACAAAAGGGGATTCTAAACAAAAGGGGATGCTAAACAAAAGGGGCCTATTTATAGATCCAAAGAGGAGGGGGATAAGGTTGATCTGTTGAGGATTTGAGTCAGCAAATTAAATAAGATACGATTTTGGAGAGATTTTCGCAATGGATATCCGGGGAGTAATGAAGGCCGGTTAAAGGCCGGCTCAAGGCCGGCTTTAAGGCCGGCTCAAAGCCGACGGCCTTGAATGTAGGCCGGCCCAAGGCCGGCGGCCTTTATTGCTATCCTCCGCTGGCTTCTTCAATTTTGTGAAAAACTCCTCCAATTAAATTGTAATTTACTTTTGGGTCCTCAAAACCTGTATTTTCGCAATAAACACCATTAAGTATCATTTCTTTATATTTTCTTATAATATTGAAATAAATTTAATATAAGTCCAAAAGAAAATATAGGTATAATGTGATCTTATCAACATCCCCACACTTGAACTTTTGCTTGTCCTCAAGCAAAATAATTGATTTAAACAAGAGAAATCCATCATTGAACTTCTGGTGCCCATTGTTCTAACCATACTGAAGTTTGTAACTTGTATATCTAGTTGAAATTTAGTAGTTAATCTAAATACAACAGATTTTTAATCCCTGTGTTTAACAATAGAAAACAATACTTAGTCATAAGGAAAAACATTCATTTAAACTTCATTGGTTATTAGCAAGTATCATCTCCCTCAATTTTACTTCTCTAAAGAAGATAACAAGGAGTGAAAGCATATGGTATCCATTTTTTTCCTAGAATTTCTCCCCCTTTTTTTTTTTTTGCCTTAATTGACAGCGGAGTGAGACTTCACTCTTCTGAGGGACCAAAGCTCGCCCATGTCAACCTGGTTTTCATTAATGTACTAAATTTTTGCCTTTCCGCCCTTCTCGTTATTGTGAGTTCATTGAGTCGGCACATCTTAGGCTCATCGCCTAAGTGACCAGGTTTTAAAGGGACCCCTACGAACTCTTCCTCACACTAACATTTAAGATTGGATACTCTTAACTCACTTTCCTGAGTTATTGGAGTAAAAGGCTCTTTTTTTTTTTTTTTTAAGGGATCACTAAGTAAAATATTTCATTTACCTCTTTCACTAGGTGTTAAGGTATTCTCAAAGAAATTTCAAGAGAGATTTATCCTAACCAATTTTTCCTTGAAGTAAACTTGCTTGTTTTTTTTTTTTTTCAACTTAAGGACTCAATCTTAAGTTCAAAGGCTAAACATAGGGTAAACCCCGTTCTCTAGAGATTTTACTATTAAATTTTAACTATGTAAACTAGTCACAATAGTTAGCGAGTAGGGCACCAATCTAAGTCAATTTCAGGATTTCAATTTAAGGACATAAATAAAGCATGGGATTTGTAAGCTCATGATGTGTGCAATCATTATACTTCTACATTTATAATTTCTTCCCCACACTTAAATTGGATAATGTCCTCATTGTTCCTAATATATCACAAAATTATGGAAAAGAATGTCAATGCAGAAATTGAAATACTGGTACTTCCCTGGTGTAAAATTGTTCATCAGGAAGAAAATTCCTCCCAAAATATCTATCATCCTTGGAGTGTCTTGAATGCACCGGCGGCTCTTATCCAGCCTTGAATTAGTTTCTTCTTTTTTTTTTTTTTTTGTAACAAAATTAAAACACTAGTGTATATACTTATTGAGCATGGGCTGCCTCCCATGAAGCGCTTAGTTTATAGTCGCTAGCCCGACTTTTCCAGTTCAAGTTCTTGAATCTCCTAAATCCACAGTTGTGGCATTTCTATCAACATGTTCCCCTTCATAGTAATGTTTGAGAAGATAACTGTTTACCTTGAAAGTATGGTTGTCTTCTGCCTTCAACTCAACTGCACCATAAGGAAACACATTAACAATTTCAAATGGTCCAGACCATCGTGATTTCAACTTACCTGGGAATAGCTTCAATCGAGAGTTGTACAATAAGACTCTTTGACCAGGCAAGAACTCTCGCTGTAAGATGTTCTTATCATGCCATCGCTTTGCTCTCTCCTTGTAAATTCTCGCATTTTCATATGCTTCCTCTCTCATCTTGGCCATTTGATTCAATTGGAGCAACCTCTTTTCACCTACAGCTTGCAACTCAAAGTTAAGGTATTTTATGGCCCAGTATGCTTTGTGCTCAAGCTCTACGGGTAGGTGACATGATTTACCAAAAACAATCTTGTAGGGGGACATTCCAATAGGTGTTTTAAAAGCTGTTCTATAAGCCCACAATGCATCATCAAGTTTTAAAGACCAATCCTTTCGGGATGCATTGACAGTTTTCTCTAAGATTCGCTTAATTTCCCTATTGGATACCTCAACCTGTCCACACATTTGTGGATGATAAGGGGTGGCAATTTTGTGAGTAACTCCATATTTTAATAATAATTTCTCAAATTGCCTGTTACAAAAATGTGTTCCCCCATCACTTATTATAGCTCTAGGTACCCCAAATCTTAAAAATATATTCTTTTTCAAAAATTTAATGACAACCCTGCTGTCATTAGTTTGTAGAGCAACTGCCTCTACCCATTTCGAAACATAATCAACAGCTAAAAGAAGATATTTGTTTGAAAAAGATGAGGGAAAAGGACCCATAAAGTCGATTCCCCAAACGTCAAAAAGTTCAATTACAAGTATATTATTTTGTGGTAATTCATGTCTTCTTGAAATATTGCCAGTCCTTTGGCATTGAGCACAAGTCATAATGAAGTTCCTGCAATCATGAAACAAACTGGGCCAATAAAATCCGCAAGATAAAATTTTTGCTGCCGTTTTTTCCATACCAAAGTGACCTCCTACCTCTCTAGAATGACAATGCTGTATAATGCTAAGCTGTTCACTTTCAGGTACGCATCGTCTAATTATTTGGTCAGCACAATTTTTAAAGAGATATGGTTCATCCCTAAAATAAAACTTCACATCATGTAAAAATTTCTTTTTCTGTTAGTAGGATAAACCATATGGAGTGATTTTGCTAACTAAATAATTAACGATATCAGCATACCAAGGTAATCCTTGAACTTCTACTACATGCAATTGTTCATCAGGGAACTTTTCATTAATAGGTGAATAAAAAAAATTAGATTCCAGACGGGATAAATGATCAGCCACCACATTTTCAGTTCCCTTCTTATCTTTAATTTCCAGGTTAAATTCTTGCAGTAGTAGAATCCATCGAATTAACCTAGGTTTAGCATCAGCTTTAGCAAATAAATACTTAAGGGCAGCATGGTCAGTATATACTATGATTTTAGAACCTATTAGGTAAGGCCGGAATTTATCGCATGCAAATATAACTGCTAAAAGTTCTTTTTCAGTTGTGGCATAATTCCTTTGGGCCTCATTTAAGGTTCTACTCGCATAGTATATTACATGAAATGACTTATCTTTTCTTTGCCCAAGTACCGCTCCAACAGCATAGTCGCTGGCATCGCACATCAACTCGAAGGGAAGCTCCCAATCAGGTGCAACAATCACTGGTGCAGTAGTGAGCTTCTCCTTCAATAGATTAAATGCCTGCATACAATTATCATAAAAAATAAAGGCAGAATCTTTTTCTAGTAAATTACAAAGAGGTCTTGAGATTTTAGAGAAGTCCTTAATAAATCTCCTATAGAAACCAACATGTCCCAAGAAGCTTCTGATTCCTTTCACTGTAGTAGGTGGTGGTAGCTTCTCTATCACCTCTACTTTTGCCCTGTCAACCTCAATTCCCTGCTTAGATACTTTGTGCCCTAAGACTATTCCCTCTCTTACCATGAAATGGCATTTTTCCCAATTAAGAAGCAGATTAGTTTCCTTGCATCTCTTAAGCACACATCCTAAATTTGTTAGACATGTTTCGAATGACTTCCCCAAAACAGAAAAATCATCCATGAATATTCCAATGAAATTTTCTATCATGTCAGAAAATATGGACATCATGCATCTTTGAAATGTAGCAGGTGCATTACAAAGACCAAAGGGCATTCTCCTAAAAGCAAATGTGCCATAGGGACAAGTAAAGGTGGTTTTCTCCTGGTCCTCGGATGCTATATGGATTTGATTGTAACCAGAATAACCATTTAAAAAGCAGTAATAATCATGCCCTGCAAGTTTTTCTAACATCTGATCTATAAAAGGGAGGGGGAAATGATCTTTACGGGTAGCATCATTCAGTTTTCTATAGTCTATACAGACTCTCCAACCAGTTACAGTGCGAGTGGGAATTAATTCATTAGCCTCATTTTGTACTACAGTCATACCACCTTTTTTTGGTACAACTTGGACAGGACTAACCCATTTACTATCAGAAATTGGAAAAATAATGCCAGCATCTAACAATTTAAGTACTTCTTTTTTTACAACTTCCTTAAGAGTTGGGTTAAGTCTTCTTTGTGGTTGTACTGTAGGTTTACACTCAGCTTCAAGAAATATCCTATGAGTACAAATTGAAGGGCTAATTCCCTTAATATCAGCAATGGTCCACCCGATAGCTTCCTTATGTTCTCTTAGAACATCCAAAAGTTGTTGCTCTTGATCACCTGTCAAAGAAGAAGAAATGATTATTGGCAAAGTATCATTTGTTCCAAGATAAGCATACTTTAAATGACCAGGCAAAGGTTTAAGTTCAAGCACCGGGGGTTGTGTCAATGACGGCATCGGTTTCTTCTCAGTGGTGCCCAGCTCCTCATAGTGTTGAGTCTTGAATTCATAAACTTGTTTAGTATGTTCTTCTTGGGGTTCATCCTCATCATCACTCCAATTATCTAAATCCCTAAGGACTGACTCCATCGTGTCCACACCTACATTCTCTTCCATGAACTCACAGGAAAGCTCATCAACACTATCAATAGTGTAACAGGATTTACAGTCATCAAATTTCTTTGTAGCCTCATACACATTAAACGTGACTTGTTCATCCATAACTCTTAAAGTAAGCATACCTTGTTCCACATCAATCAATGCCTTACTTGTTGCTAGGAATGGTCTTCCTAGGATCATGGGTACCTCTCTATCTTCTTCCATTTCCAAGACTATAAAGTCAACTGGAAAGATGAATTTGTCCACTTTTACTAGGACATTCTCCACTATACCCTTTGGGTACTTGACACTTCTATCCGCAAGTTATAAGGTGACATGCATCTCCTTACATTCTCCAAGTCCTAGTTTTCTGAAAATGGACAGAGGCATTAAATTTATACTTGCACCAGAATCTATAAGTACTTTATCAAAATGAAAATTACCAATAGTGCAAGGAACAGTAAAACTTCCCTGATCTCTTTGTTTTCTTGGCAAATTGGATAAATTCTTTTATAAGATCATAGAACATTCCCCTGTAAGCATCACTGGTTCATTCCCTTCAATCTTCCTCTTCTTTGTGAGTAAATCCTTCATGAACCTAGCATATGATGGCATCTGCTGAAGTGCCTCTGCAAAAGGAATGTTAATTTGCAATTTTTTAAAGACTTCGAAAAATTTAGCAAATTGTGAATCCAATTGCTATTGCTTCAGCCTTCCTGGGAAAGGAATAGGAGGAACATATGCTTGCACTTTTGGTGAATTTTGATTTGGTTCCTCTTCCTTTTGTTTCCCTTTATCTTTCTCTAGGTTAACCTCCTCTTCCTCAAGTTTCTTATCAACCAATTCCTTACCACTTCTTAGCATAATAGCATTTACACCCTTAGGATTCTGCTCAGTATTACTAGGTAAAGACCCAGATGGTCTATTACTCAACTGTTGAGACATTTGACTAAGCTAATTTTCAAGATTCCTAATGGTGGCTTGTTGATTTTGCAACATTGTGTCAGTCTTCTGCATATAACTTATCATGAGTTCTTCCATTTTAGACTGACCTTGCTGAGAAGAGGTATTATGATTAGGATATTATTGATGGGGAGTATTATGATTAGAACCTTGCTTTTGAAATCCAGGGGGTTTAAGTGCATTGTTATCATTTCTCGATGAGAAATTTGGATGATTACGCCACCCTGGATTGTAGGTGTTTGAATAAGGTCCTTGATTTCCTCTTTGGAAATTATTGACAAAATTTACTTGCTCTCCATGGGATGAGGAGGAAAAGTTTCCAGATGGGCACTCAAGAGTTGATTGTGGTCCTGAGCATAACTCACAACAAGAAATTTGATTAACATTAAAAGATGGTGCAGAGGTGAGTTTACTTACCTGAGCGGTAAGAGCAGAAATCTGAGCTGTTAAGGTGTCCATGTCATTGAAAGATGCTACTCTAGACTTACCTCTTTCATGTTGCCAATTATGTGCACTAGAGGCCATTTCATCTATCAAAGCACTAGCCTCTTCATATGTCTTACTCATTAGTGCACCACCAGAAGCAGCATCTACTAGAGATCTCAATGTATCATCTAAACTGAGATAGAATATCTCAATAAGGAGATTATCTGGTAATCCATGATGGGGGCATTTTCTAATTGCCTCCTTGAATCTTTCCCATTCTTCATACAGTGATTCACCACTAAACTTAGTGAAGTTTGTGATGTCATTTCTTAACCTAGCAGTTCTAGCAGGTGGAAAAAATCTCCTTAAAAATTTAGATGAGAGATCAACCCAAGTGGTTATAGAGTCTTGTGGCAATGAATTGTACTAAGCCCTAGCTTTTTCTCTAAGTGAAAATGGAAAAAGTTGTAGCCTAATTACATCATCAGATACATTATTCATTTTCACTGTATTACAATATTGAAGAAATACTGCAATATGCTCATCAGGACTCTCATTTGGATATCCTCCAAATTGATTTGATTGAACCATTTGAACGAGTGCTGGTTTTAATTCAAAATTGTTAGCCTGAATTGTTGGTCTTCTTATTGCAGGACCTGAAACAACAGGTATCGTGTATTCCCGAAGTGCTCTACCAACACCCTGAATTCGATTGTTGTTCTCATCTGCCATGTTCTCTTCTTCCTTTCTTCTCTGCTCTCTTCTAAGTTGTCGTAAGGTGCGTTCTATCTCAAGATTAATTGGTAGAAGTTCAACACTTTTACTCTTGCGCATAAAAAGAACCTCAAAGAGAACAGAACACGATCACACAATGAAAAAAAAAATAATAAATTAAATTAAATAACAAAATAATTGCGCCTAAATTAACAATAGAATCTGAAGATGGTCTAATATTAATCAATCCCCGGCAACGGCGCCAAAAACTTGATCCACGCAAAAAGAGATATAAAATGAGCGTGAATAAATGCCGGCAAGTGTACCGGATCGGATCAAGTAATATAGTGAGAGAAGAGTGTCGAACCACGAAGATTGATTAAGTAATAGACCTTTATCAATTTCTACTATTATTTAGGCAATGATATTTGATGAGAATTGAATGAATTATACTAAATGCTTAAAAAGAGAATTGTGTTGAAAAATGATGAATTGATGATGGGAAATAGAATTCACCCTAATTCTACTAATCATATTTCCTTCATGTTATAATAACTCATAGCTATATGGATTTTCACAAGAAATTAACAAAACCTTAATCCTTTATTAAGTGTTAAAGTAATGTTACCTCAATTTAATTTAATAGCTCCCGCTAAGTCAAATCAAATGAGGATTCTAATTCACAATCATAAATTTCCCAATTATATGATTGCCTAATATCTTTAAAATAATTTCTCCTAATCCCTTAGTGAAAAATTTAATAAAAATATTGCATGAAACACTTAGGTCAATTTCTAATAAAATTCAATAACGCTACTTCCACATGAATTATTAAATCTTACTTAGGAATTCCTGATAAAACCTAAATTTCTCTTTCGAGTCATTTACATTTCTATGCATTGATTTCAATTACAAAATACAATTCATAGCAGGACTTCTTATATGAAAATTCTGCATATCTACATTTCCTATAACATGAATACAATGATCATTTTAGTTTGAATTATGGCTTCATCATATTTCCCACAAGGATGATTTAGAACATTATAGTATGAATTGCATAAAAACAATTGAAATAAATAGGTGCAATGGAATTCATATTGAACAACAAGAATAAATTAATAAATGACATAAAAGAAAATAAAGTAATTGAAACAACAGCTATAATCTTCAAGAACTTCAGCAAAATAACTTTCTTTCTTCAAACTAAAATTTGTAATAACATGAAATGTAAAGGAATTAAAGAAAACATAAAATCCTACAGTTCGTAAGGGAATTCTAATGATTTCAAAGAAAGACAAAGGATGCTATACAAAGAATCAAAACAAAAGGATTCTCAAAACAAAAGGGGATTCTAAACAAAAGGGGATGCTAAACAAAAAAAGGATTCTAAACAAAAGGGGATTCTAAACAAAAGGGGATGCTAAACAAAAAAAGGATTCTAAACAAAAGGGACCTATTTATAGATCCAAAGAGGAGGGGGATAAGGTTGATCTGATGAGGATTTGAGTCAGCAAATTAAATAAGATACGATTTTGGAGAGATTTTCGCAATGGATATCCGGGGAGTAATGAAGGCCGGTTCAAGGCCGGCGGCCTTGAATGTAGGCTGGCTCAAAGCCGGCGACCTTGAATGTAGGCTGGCCCAAGGCCGGCGGCCTTTATTGCTATCCTCTACTGGCTTCTTCAATTTTGTGAAAAACTCCTCCAATTAAATTGTAATTTACTTTTGGGTCCTCGAAACCTGTATTTTCACAATAAACACCATTAAGTATCATTTCTTTATATTTTCTTATAATATTAAAATAAATTTAATATAAGTCCAAAAGAAAATATAAGTATAATGTGATCTTATCACAAGCATTAATGTATTTGCTCGCCATCCTATAATATCGATAAATGTACCCAATGAAACGTAAAACAATTGTATAAAACAAATAAAGACACTATGTGAATGTCTTCGATTTTATTTGTTCAAGAAGGATTCTCAATGCTAGGTTCTATAGTCCTCTAGCTCTTTGCTTAGTTAATGGGTTGCATTGGTTTGATTCCCATCATCTCCTTGGGCTTGGGGAAGATTTGCCTTCAAATCTAATGGTTCTTTTCCTAGATTGAAAACCTTAGTTTGCATGTGTTTGTCGCCCTAGAGTCTTAATTGCCTAGTAGTTTTGTTGTTGGATAGCAAACACATCAATCAAGTGGCATGAACAACCAATTCTAACAACAAAATGGCATAAATACCAACTTAACAATTGAACCCCCAATCCACAAGTTTAACACTAAATTGATGTAAGGAACAAAAAATTGTATAAACTTCAATGGAAAACAATGGAAATGAACTAGAATTCAACTCAATTTGAAATGATTCAATATGAAAATGAAGAACCCTAATTCACATGGACTAGGACAAGTAACCAACAAATTGTACTTAGATATTACTCACTAAACACAATTTGTAAAACAACAAGAGTAAGATTGATATTACTCACAATCCACTCTAGTTGATTCTCGCCACAATTTCACTAAGAAATTGATAGGAAATCTATTGCAATTGAAGGACAACCCTCACGGCAACAAAGTGTATGATTTCTAAATTGTCAAAAAGCTCCTCAAAAACCCTAGTTAGTAAGTGTTTATACTTACTCCAATTAAGGTAAAAATAACACAAAATTACAAGGATGCCACTTAAGTGGCTAGTTCCAAAATCACAAAATACAAGTACAAAATAAAATGGTCGGTTCCCATAAGCAACAATTACAAATACAAATGGTCTTCAAGTGGCCAGTTCTTCACTTCAATTGAACATATTGTTGGATCAATTCTTCTTTAGTTTATGTAGGTCTATGAATAACCCATAAACTAAGCTTTAGCCAGTTTATCTATCGTCTTGTAAAAATTGACAAGTGTACCTATTAGAATGCACAACAAATATGTAATAGAAAAGAAGTTACTAAACAAATGTTCTTTGGGTATGATTGTTCAAAGAGGACCTTCATTGCCAAAATTTGTAACCCTTTGGTTCTTGCCTTAGTGATAGGTCCTGTAGAATTTTGGTTCCTATCATTTGTTCTTGGAACTCGTATACCTTAGTTGGTGACATAAGAGTCAAAACAACCCATTCACTATCCGTTTGAAACACATAGGTGTTTCTAAACCTATCATGCAGCACTCTCTTATCAAATAACTAAGGTCTACTTAGTAGTATATATGATGTGCACATAGGAAGAACTTCCCAAACAATTTCATCCTGGTATTTTTCCCCTATGCTGATTGGAACCTTAGCCTTTTGAGTGATATACAGACTATCTTATACACTCAACCAATGTAATTGACAGGGATTAGGATGTAGACTAGTGACTAGTTGCAATCTATTTACTATTATAGCAGCTACTACATTTGTGCAATTACTACCATCAATAAAAAGAGCACAAAGATTACCTTGAACCTGACAGGGAGTATAGAATAGGTTTTCCCTCTGTATGTCCTCAATATTTAGAGATGTAGTCATTACCATGCACAACACATTAATAGCCAAATATTTATCATTTCCCTTGTCTTCATGTGCCTCAGCATCACGATCATCATAATACTCCTATAGCACTATTGACAAATCAATTGGCTCAAGTATCACTTCTTTACCATCTTTATTTTCCACCTCTATAGCAATCATCATCCTTTTGTGGGGACACTGAGCAGCCATGTGTCCAAAGCCCAAGCATTTGAAGCATTGGGTTTGATGCATCTTTCCACTTAATGACCCGGCACTATTTGTCGGATCTCAACCTTAGCAACCGCTTTTCCTTTTCTAAAAATTTTCCTCTCCCTATCAGTAATAGTTGAATTTAAGTCCATAGTCTTTTCAATTGCCCCTATCCCCCCTTGTTTAACTTGTTGACTATCTAACCCATATAACTTATTAGTGGCTTTAAACCTATTACTCGCTGCTCAAAATGGATTAGATCGTCTCTGTCTCTCTACTTTCAAAGCTAACTGACTGATGAGATCCATGATGAGAGTCAAGCCGGAAGAAGGAATGTGGATCCTCTTGAAGTGCTGCTTGGACCAATCACAAGAAACCGAGCGAAACGATTCAAGGAAGCACTTAACGGGTTGATAAAGGATGTCCATGAAGCCGGAAAGGATTGGAGCAATCATGAAGTTGGAACGGATTGGAACAACCATGGGAAGACCCTTGCTCTTGTACAAGTCATACCGGATACGGGGTGAAAAGGGCGTGTATTTACAAGGCACGGCTGTGTAGGAATCTCAAAGTTACACAGAATCATACACGGTCATATACACGGCCAAAGGCACGGCCGTATATGGAGTCAAGCAAATCCACAGAAAGATACACGACCAGAAGTACACAATCGTATATGTTGCCAGAATTTGCACAGAAAAGTACACGGTCGTGTACACGGCCATGTATCTCCCTGACACTGGCCTTTTGTGTTGTTTTGTTATTTTACGCACTTATTGAAGTGACGTCATTTTGGACTTGTATTTTCACGAATTGTAACCCTAGTATAAAGCTCCTAGGGTTTAGAATAGAGCAATAACATACATCTTAGAACATTAAAAAAAAAACTTTTGAGAGACTCCTCTCTTGGTTCTTCAAGAACTAACTGGAACTTATCGGATTTTATTTCCGTGGTGTTCAACCCGACTTATCAATCGGTCTTTCATCCCGATTGTGGCGTCTTCATATTATACCAAGGTTCATGTCTCGCTTACAGACAACGGGTCGCGGTTTCCACTTGAGGGTGTTTGGGCATCTTAGGTAACGAATTCCGAACGTATTGGTATTGGGTTTCGTCACAGGTTGGCGTGGTTCGTATCAGTTAGGAATCTGATCAAACCGATCTCGCATCAGTTTGGTATCAGAGCTTAGGTTTTTCAAAACATCAAGTTCGGTTTGAGGAAGGTAACATCAAAACCCTAACTCCAATCGTTCATATCAATTATCGTATTCAATTCCATAGTATTAATTGTGTTTTGAAAGTGTAGTACCTACTATTCAATTTGTTACAGAAAAAAAAAAAAGTGAAAAGAAAAGAGAAACGTGATCTAGAGCAAAAAAAAAAAAAAATTCGAATAGAAAAAAAAAAGTGGAAAAAAATTTACGAACCCTAGAGTTGATTTTTGAATTCTACGGAAGGGAATTGGTGTAGTTTGGGTTAGTTCCATGAAAATTGAGGAGAGGAATTGGCGAGTTGATATCATCATTGTTTGTGAGGATACACGAGTGATTGTGTGATATCATCATTTGAGCGAAACACGTAAGGGAGTGTATCGTGAGGTTTAATCATATATATATATTTTTGTTAGCACTAATCCTTTTCTGCAAGAACAATGTCGAGACAACATTCTCCTGAAGGTGAGAGGGGAAGGTTTGATGCTAGGTTAGTAATTGAGGCATTGAGAGGTGAGATGAAGAGGATGTTCCAAGAGGGAATGGAATAAATTCATGAGACGGTAGAGCAAAGACTAGAACAATCCACAAACGTATTCCAAGGGCGTAAGAGGGAGAGTCGTTCTAGAAGAGCACCAAGGGGTGGAGATGAAATGTCAGAAGATGAATTTGATGAGCCTTCTGTCGGGAGTTATAGAGGTTATAGTGGTTGGAATAGAGGAACTAAGGATAGGGAAGATAGAGGAGATAGGAATAGAGAGGAGGATCAATTTAGTAGCATAAAGATGAAGATTCCTCCTTTCCAAGGGAAGAATGATCCCGAGGTGTACTTAGAGTGGGAGAAAAAGCTGGAGATGGTGTTTGATTGTCATAACTATAGTGGGAAAAAGAAAGTGAAACTTGCTGCCATTGAGTTTTCGGATTATGCTATAGTGTGGTGGGATCAATTAATGTTGAATAGAAGAAGGAATGGCGAGCCACCTATTGAGTCTTGGGAAGAGATGAAAAGGGTGATGAAGAAGCGGTTTGTGCTTGCGTATTACTATCATGAATTGCACAACAAATTGCAAACTCTTAGGCAGGGAAGCCGAAGTGTGGATGAGTATTTCAAGGAGATGGAAGTAACGATGATTAGGGCGAATGTAGAGGAGGATAGAGAGGCTACCATGGCTAGGTTTCTTGCGGGATTGAATAGAGAGATTGAAAATGTTGTTTAATTGCAGCATTATGTAGAATTGGAGGATATGGTCCATATGGCTATAAAGGTTGAGAACCAGCACAAGAGGAAAGGTAGTAGTAGTGCACGGTTTCAACAGGGTACTGGTTCATCCACCTGGAAGACCAACCAATGGAAGAAGGAAGAAAAGCCTTTACCCACCAAACCAAAAGGAGAGCTGAGGCAAGCGGGTTCTCCTCCTAGTAACCAAGGTTACCCTGATTCTTCTACTTCTAGAAATCGTGACATTAGATGTTTTAAATGCCAAGGTAGAGGTCATATTGCTAGTCAATGTCCAAATAGGCGTGTTATGATTTTGCGTGATGATGGAGAGTATGAGACTGGGGGGGATAGTGAAGAAGATGATATGCCTCCATTAGAGGATGCTAGTGATGATGAGGGGGCTGCAATAGGGAGGTTAGTGGCAGTAGTGAAGCATGCTTTGAATGTGCAGGTGAAGGAAGAAGAGGAGGTGCAAAGGGAGAATATATTTCATTCTAGATGTTATCTAGGAGATCATATTTGCAGTTTGATCATTGATAGAGGAAGTTGCACCAATGTAGTGAGCAATTTTATTGTTGAGAGGCTGGGGCTCAAAACTGTTAGACACCCTAGTCCCTATAAATTGCAGTGGTTGAATGATAGTGGTGAGACTAGGGTGAGTAAGCAAGCCTTGATTAGTTTTCGCAATGGTAGGTATGAGGATGAGGTGTTATGTGATATAGTGCCAATGTAAGCATGTCATGTGTTGTTGGGGAGGCCATGGCAATTTGATAGGAAGGTTGTTCATGATGGCTTTTCTAACAAGTATACACTTGTGCACCAAGGGAAAAGCTTTAATCTTAAACCGTTAACACCTAAACAAGTGTATGAGGATCAGTTGCAGCTACAACAGTCTTTTGCAAAACATAAGGTGAGTGAAAAGCAGAGGGAGAGTGAGAGAGCAAAAGACAATGAGAAAGAAAAGGAATACAAAAGTCAATATCAAAAGGAAAAAGAGAGGAAGGCTGGAAAGAGTGTGAGAGACCAAGTTGAAGGGGAGTCAACCTTGGTGGTGAGTGAAAAGGAGGGGGCAGCCTTGTAAAAGGAGAGTTGTGTGGCAAGAGCCAGTGTAGTGAGGAGAGCGTTAGTGATGAAGCAACCTATGTTGTTGCTGGTTTTTTAAGAAACATGTTTGAGTACTAACGAACTATCTAACTCTTTGCCTAGTGTGGTTGTGTCTCTTATGTAGGACTTTGAAGATGTCTTCCCTGAGGAGATTCCATAGGGATTACCACCTATTCGTGGTATTGAGCACCAGATTGACCTTGTACCCGGAGCATCGATTCCAAACAAGCCAGCTTATAGGAGCAATCCAGAGGAGACAAAGGAACTCCAAAGGCAGGTCGATGAATTAATGGAGAAGGGGTACGTAAGGGAAATAATGAGTCCATGTGCAGTGCCTGTGATTTTGGTGCCTAACAAGGATGGGACATGGAGAATGTATGTTGACTGTCGTGCCATCAACAACATTACGGTAAAGTATTGTCATCCCATTCCTCGCTTAGATGATATGTTAGACGAGTTACATGGGTCTAGTGTCTTTTCCAAAATTGATCTGAAAAGTGGATATCACCAAATTAGAATGAAAGAATGTGATGAATGGAAAACTGCATTCAAAACAAAATATGGATTGTATGAGTGGTTAGTAATGCCTTTCGGTTTAACTAATGCACCTAGTACTTTTATGAGACTTATGAACCATGTTTTGAGGACTTTTATTGGAAAATTTGTAGTTGTTTATTTTCATGATATCCTCATTTACAGCAAGAGTTTGGAAGATCATATATCTCACTTGAGGGATGTTTTAGAAGTGCTTCGAAAGGAACAATTATATGCTAACCTCAAGAAGTGCACTTTTTGCACAGACAAACTTGTGTTTCTTGGTTTTGCTGTTAGTGTACAGGGAATATAGGTCGATGAAGAAAAGGTTTGTGCGATCCAAGAATGGCCTAGTCCAACCAATGTAAGTAATGTGCGGAGCTTCCATGGACTAGTGAGCTTTTACAGGAGATTTGTAAAGGATTTCAGTGCCATTGAAACACCACTTATTGAGGTAATTAAGAAGAATGTGGGGTTCAAATGGGGAGAGCAACAAGAGAAGGCCTTTCAGACGCTTAAAAACAAGCTGACTCAGGCGCCATTACTTACTTTACCTAACTTTGCTAAAACGTTTCAAATTGAGTGTGATGCCTCAGGATTAGGTATTAGAGCAGTGCTTATGCCTCAGTTTGGTACCAGAGCTTAGGTTTGTCGAAACATCAAGTTCGGTCGAGGAAGGTAATATAAAAAACCCTAACTCCAATCGTTCATATCAATTATCGTATCTAATTTCGTAGTATTGATTGTCTTTTGATAGTGTAATATCGATTAGGCGATTGTTACAAAAAAAAAAAAAAAAGAGTAAAAATCACAACAAAAAAAAAAAGAAGAGAAAAGAAAAGAAAAACGTGATCAAGAGCAACAACCAAGACAAAAAAAAAATTCGGAAAGAAAAATAGAGGAAAATTTACGAACCCTAGAGTTGTTTTGAATTCTACGGAAGGAAATTGGTGTAGTTCGGGTTAGTTCCAAGAGAATTGAGAAGAGGAAGTTGGTGAGTTGATATCATCGTTGTTTGTGAGAATACACGAGTGACTGTGTGCTATCATCATTTGAGCGAAACACGTAAGTGAGTGTATCATGAGGTTTAATTATATATATATATTTGTGTTAATACTAATCTTTTCTGGAGGAACAATGTCGAGACAACATTCTCCTGAAGGTGAGAGGGGAAGGTTTGATGCTAGGTTAGTCATTGAGGCATTGAGGGGTGAGATGAAGAAGATGTTCCAAGAGGGAATGGAACAAATTCATGAGACGGTAGAGCAAAGACTAGAGCAATCCGCAAACGTATTCCAAGGGCGTAAGAGGGAGAGTCGTTCTAGGCGAGTACCTAGGGGTAGAGATGAAATGTCGGATGATGACTTTGGTGAGCCTTCTGTTGGGAGTTATAGAGGATATAGTGGTCGGAATAGAGGAAGTAGAGATTGGGAAGATAGAGGAGATAGGAATAGAGAGGATGATCAATTGAGCAGCATAAAGATGAAGATTCCTCCTTTCCAAGGGAAGAATGATCCCGAGGCGTACTTAAAATGGGAGAAAAAGGTGGAGATGGTATTTGATTGTCACAACTATAGTGGGAGAAAGAAGGTAAAACTTGCTGCCATTGAATTTTCGGACTATGCTATAGTTTGGTGGGATCAACTAATGTTGAATAGGAGAAGGAGTGGTGAGCCACCTATTGAGTCTTGGGAAGAGATGAAAAGAGTGATGAAGAAGCGATTTGTGCCTGCGTATTACTATCGTGAATTGCACAACAAGTTGCAAACTCTTAGGCAGGGAAGTCGAAGTGTAGATGAGTATTTCAAGGATATGGAAGTCACTATGATTAGGGCGAATGTAGAGGAGGATAGAGAGGCTACAATGGCTAGGTTTCTTGCTAGGTTGAATAGAGAAATCCAAAATGTGGTTGAATTGCAGCATTATGTAGAATTGGAGGATATGGTTCACATGGCTATAAAGGTTGAGAACCAGCACAAGAGGAAAGGTAGTAGTAATGCATGGTTTCCATAGGGTAATGGTTCATCCACTTAGAAGACTAACCAATGGAAGAAAGAAGAAAAGCCTTTACCCACCAAACCAAAAGGGGAGCTGAGGCAAGCGGGTTCTACTCCTAGTAATCAAGGTAACCCTGAATCTTCTACTTCTAGAAATCGTGACATTAGATGTTTTAAATGCCAAGGTAGAGGCCATAATGCTAGTCAATGTCCAAATAGGCGTGTGATGATTTTGTGTGATGATGGAGAGTATGAGACTGAGGGGGATAGTGAAGAAGATGATATGCCTCCATTAGAGGATGCTAGTGATGATGAGGAGCCTGCAATGGGAAGGCTAGTGGCAGTAGTGAAGCAAGCGTTGAATGTGCAGGTGAAGGAAGAAGAGGAGGTGCAAAGAGAGAATATATTTCATACTAGATGCTATCTAAGAGATGACATTTGTAGTTTGATCATTGATGGAGGGAGTTGCACCAATGTAGTGAGTAATTTTATTGTTGAGAGGCTGGGGCTCAAAACTATTAGACACCCTAGTCCATATAAATTGCAGTGGTTGAATGATAGTGGTGAGACTAAGGTGAGTAAGCAAGCCTTGATTGGTTTTCGCATTAGAAGGTATGAGGATGAGGTGTTATGTGATGTAGTGCCAATGCAAGCATGTCATGTGTTGTTGGGGAGGCCGTGGCAATTTGATAGGAAGGTTGTTCATGATGGCTTTTCTAACAAGTATACGCTTGTTCACCAAGGGAAAAGCTTTAATCTTAAACCGTTAACACCCAAACAAGTGTATGAGGACCAGTTGCAGCTACAACAGTCTTTTGCAAAACATAAGATGAGTGAAAAGTAGAGTGAGAGTGAGAGAGCAAAAGACAATGAGAAGAAAAAGGAATATAAGAGTCAAGATCAAAAGGAAAAGGAGAGGAAGGCTGGAAAGAGTGTGAGAGGCTAAGTTGAAGGGGAATCAACTTTGGTGGTGAGTGAAAAGGAGAGGGCAGCCTTGCAAAAGGAGAGTTGTGTGGCAAGAGCGAGTGTAGTGAGGAGAGCGTTAATGATGAAGCAACCTATGTTGTTGTTGGTTTTTAAGGAAACATGTTTGACTACTAACGACTTATCTAACTCTTTGCCTAGTGTGGTTGTGTCTCTTGTGAAAGACTTTGAAGATGTCTTCCCTGAAGAGATTCCAAAGGGATTACCACCTATTTGTGGTATTGAGCACCAGATTGACCTTGTACCTGGAGCATTGATTCCAAACAAACCAGCTTATAGGAGCAATCCAGAGGAGACAAAGGAACTCCAAAGGTAGGTCGATAAACTAATGGAGAAGGGGTACGTGAGAGAGAGCATGAGTCCATGTGCAGTGCCTGTGATTTTGGTGCCTAAGAAGGATGGGACATGGAGAATGTGTGTTGACTGCCGCGCCATAAACAACATTACGGTAAAGTATCGTCATCCCATTCCTCGCTTAGATGACATGTTAGATGAGTTACATGGGTCTAGTGTCTTTTCCAAAATTGATTTGAAAAGTGGATATCACCAAATTAGAATGAAAGAAGGTGATGAATGGAAAACTGCATTTAAGACAAAATATGGATTGTATGAGTGGTTAGTAATGCCTTTCGGTTTAACTAATGCACCTAGTACTTTTGTGAGACTTATGAACCATGTTTTAAGGACTTTTATTGGAAAATTTGTGGTTGTCTATTTTGATGATATTCTTATTTATAGCAAGAGTTTGGATGATCATTTGTCTCACTTGAGGGATGTTTTAGAAGTGCTTCGAAAGGAACAATTATATGCTAACCTCAAGAAGTGCACTTTTTGCACAGACAAACTTATGTTTCTTGGTTTTGTTGTTAGTGCACAGGGAATACAGGTTGACGAAGAAAAGGTTTGTGCGATGCAAGAATGGCCTAGTCCAACCAATGTAAGTAATGTGCGGAGTTTCCATGGACTAGCTAGTTTTTACAGGAGATTTATGAAGGATTTCAGCACCATTGCAGCACCACTTACTGAGGTAATTAAGAAGAACGTGGGGTTCAGTTGGGGAGAGCAACAAGAGAAGGCCTTTCAGACGCTTAAAAATAAGCTGACTCAGGCGCCGTTACTTACTTTACCTAACTTTGCTAAAACATTTGAAATTGAGTGTGATGCTTAAGGATTCGGTATTGGAGCAATGTTTATGCAGGAGAGAAGACCGATTGCATTCTTTAGCGAGAAGCTAAGTGGGGCAACCTTGAATTACCCTACTTACGACAAGGAGCTATATGCATTGGTTCGAGCCCTGGAGACATGGCAACATTACCTTTGGTCGAAAGAGTTCGTGATCCACACCGATCATGAATCCTTGAAGTACTTAAAGGGGCAACACAAGCTGAATAAAAGGCATGCTCGTTGGGTGGTGTTCATCGAAACATTTCCATATGTTATCCACGACAAGCAAGGTAAAGTGAATGTTGTTGCTGATGCACTATCTAGAAGGTATACTCTTATCTCTACTCTTAGTGCTAGACTACTTGGTTTTGAGCACATTAAGGAGTTATATGCTGCTAATCGAGATTTTTGTGAGGAGTATGTGTATTGTGGGAAGAGTGGGCATGGAAAATTTTATAAGCATGAAGGATTCTTGTTTAGGGAGAGTAAACTGTGCATTCCAATTTGTTCCTTAAGAGAATTACTAGTGAGGGAGTCTCATGGAGGAGGGTTAATGGGACACTTTGGCGTAGCAAAAACATTAGGGGTATTGCAGGAACACTTCTATTGGCCTCACATGAAATGAGATGTTGAGAGGATTTGTGAGCGATGTGTTACGTCTAGGCAAGCGAAATCTAGAGTCCAACCTCAAGGGCTTTATACCCCACTTCCCATTCCTCATGAGCCGTGGGTAGATATTTCTATGGACTTTGTGTTAGGATTACCCAGGTCTAGACATAGTTGGGATTCTATTTTTGTAGTTGTTGATAGATTCTCTAAAATGGCACATTTCATTCCTTGTCATAAGATGGATGATGCTTATAATATTGCTAATTTATTCTTTAGGGAAGTTGTGCGATTGCATGGTATGCCTAGAACAATTGTATCAGATAGGGATGCTAAGTTCTTAAGCTACTTTTCGAAGACCTTGTGGGCTAAGTTAGGAACTAAGTTATTGTTTTCTACTACTTGTCATCCACAGACTGACGGTCAAACTGAGGTAGTGAATCAAACTTTATCTACTTTGTTGAGGGCTGTAATTAAAAAGAATATTAAGAGTTAGGAGGATTGTTTGCCGCATGTTGAATCTGCTTATAACCGTACAGTGCATTCTGCTACTAAATTTTCTCCTTTTGAAATTGTGTATGGTTTTAATCCACTAACTCCTTTGGATTTATCACCTTTACCTATTTCTGAGTATGTTAATTTAGATGGCATGAAGAAGGCCGAATTTCTTAAACAGATCCACGAGAAGGCAAGGCTGAACATTGAGCGACGAACAGAGCAGTATGTGAAACAAGCCAACAAGGGTCGTCGACAAGCTGTTTTTGAACCTGGAGATTGGGTTTGGGTTCACATGCGCAAAGAGCGGTTTCCTGTGCAGCATCAGTCTAAACTACTTCCTAGAGGCGATGGACCATTTCAAGTTCTTGAGCGCATCAACGACAATGCATACAAGATAGATTTGCCAGGTGAGTATCAAGTAATTGCCACATTAAATGTTACTGATCTGAGTCCTTTTGATGTAGGTGATGATTTGAGGACAAATCCTTTTCAAGAGGAGGGGAATGATGAGATCCACGATGAGAGCCAAGTCGGAAGAAGGAATGTGGATCCTCTTGAAGTGCTGCCTGGACCGATCACAAGAAGTCGAGCGAAACGACTCAAGGAAGCACTTAACAGGTTGATAAAGGATGTCCATGAAGCCGGAAAGGATTGGAGCAATCATGAAGTTGGAATGGATTGGAACAACCATGGGAAGACCCTTGCTCTTATATAAGTCACACCGAACATGGGTTGAAGAGGGCATGTACTTTCAAGGCACGGCCGTGTAGGAATATGAAGATTGCACAGAATCATACACGGCCAGACACACGGCTAAAAGGCACGGCCGTGTAAGGAGACAAGAATTGGCACAGAATCATACACGGCTAAAGTACACGGCCGTGTATCCCCTGTCGGCCAGCATGTTCTGTTTGTTATTTTTACGCACTTATTGAAGTGACGTCGTTTTGGACTTGTTTTTCACGAATTGTAACCCTAGTATAAAAGCTCCTAGGGTTTAGAACAACTAAGAATATACATCTTTGAACATTAAACACTTTTGAGAGGCACCTCTCTTGGTTCTTCAAGAACTAAATCGAATTTATCGGATTAATTTCCGTGGCGTTCATCCCGACTTATCAATCGGTCCTTCATCCCGATTGTGGCGTCTTCATTTTATACCAAGGTTCTTGTCTCGCTTATAGACAACGGGTCGCGGTTTCCACTTTAGGTGTTTGGGCGTCTTAGGCAACGAATTTCCGAACGTATTAGTATTGGGTTTCGTCACGGGTTGGCGTGGTTCGTATCAAAGAGGCATGCTCGTTGGGTGGAGTTCATCGAAACATTTCCATATGTCATCCACTACAAGCAAGGTAAAGAGAATGTCGTGGCTGATGCACTTTCTCGAAGGTATGCTCTTATTTCTACTCTTAGTTCTAGATTGCTTGGTTTTGAGCACATTAAGGAATTATATGCTGCTGATCGAGATTTTTGTGAGGAGTATATGCATTGTGAGAAGAGTGGGCATGGTAAATTTTATAAGCATGAAGGATTCTTGTTTAGGGAGAATAAACCATGCATTCTAAATTGTTCTTTAAGAGAATTATTAGTGAGGGAGTCTCATGGAGGAGGACTAATGGGACACTTTGGAGTAGCTAAAACCTTAGGGGTATTGCAGGAACACTTCTATTGGCCTCACATGAAACGAGATGTTGAGAGGGTTTGTGAGCGATGTGTCATGTGTAAGCAAGCGAAATCTAGAGTCCAACCTCAAGGGCTTTACACCCCACTTCCCATTCCTCATGAGCCGTGGGTAGATATTTCCATAGATTTTGTGTTAGGATTACCTAGGTTTAGACATGGTCGGGATTCTATCTTTGTAGTTGTGGATAGATTCTCTAAGATGGCATATTTCATTCCTTGTCACAAAAAGGATTATGCTTGTAATATTGCTAATTTATTCTTTAGGGAAGTTGTGAGATTGCATGGTATGCCTAGAACAATCGTATCTGATAGAGATGCTAAGTTCTTAAGCTACTTCTGCAAGACCTTGTAGGCTAAGTTAGGAACTAAGTTATTGTTTTCTACTACTTGTCATCCACAGATTGATGGTCAAACTGAGGTAGTGAATCGAACTTTATCTACTTTGTTGAGGGCTGTAATTAAAAAGAATATTAAAAGTTGGGAGGATTGTTTGCCGCATGTTGAATTTGCCTATAACCGTACAGTGGATTATGCTACTAAATTTACTCCATTTGAGATTATGTATGGTTTTAATCCACTAACTCCTTTGGATTTATCACCTTTGCCTATTTCTGAGTATGTTAATCTAGATGGCAAGAAGAAAGCCGAATTCGTTAAACAGATCCATGAGAAGGCAAGGATAAACATTGAGCAAAGAATAGAGCAGTATGTGAAACAAGCCAACAAGGGTCGTCGACAAGCTGTCTTTGAACCTGAAGATTGGGTTTGGGTTCACATGCGTAAAGAGCGGTTTCCCGTGCAGCATCGATCTAAACTACTTCCTAGAGGTGATGGACCATTTCAAGTTCTTGAGCGCATCAACGATAATGCATACAAGATAGATTTGCCTGGTGAGTATCAAGTAAGTGCCACATTAAATGTTACTGATCTGAGTCCTTTTGATATAGGTGATGATTTGAGGACAAATCCTTTTCAAGAGGAGGGGAATGATGAGATCCATGATGAGAGTCAAGCCGGAAGAAGGAATGTGGATCCTCTTGAAGTGCCACTTGGACCAATCACAAGAAATCGAGCGAAACGATTCAAGGAAGCACTTAACGGGTTGATAAAGGATGTCCATGAAGCCGGAAAGGATTGGAGCAATCATGAAGTTGGAACGAATTAGAACAACCATGGGAAGACCCTTGCTCTTGTACAAATCATACCGGATACGGGGTGAAGAGGGCGTGTATTTACAAGGCACGGCCGTGTAGGAATCTCAAAGTTACACAGAATCATACACGGTCATATACATGGCCAAAGGCACGGCCGTATATGGAGTCAAGCAAATCCACAGAAAGATACACGACCAAAAGTACACGGTTGTGTGTGTTGCCAGAATTTGCACAAAAAAGTACACGGTCGTGTACACGGCCGTGTATCTCCCTGATGCCGGCCTTTTGTGTTGTTTTGTTATGTTACGCACTTATTGAAGTGACGTCGTTTTGGACTTGTATTTTCACGAATTATAACCTTAGTATAAAGCTCCTAAGGTTTAGAATAGAGCAATAACATACATCTTAGAACATTAAAAAAACACTTTTGAGAGACTCATCTCTTGGTTCTTCAAGAACTAACTAGAACTTATCGGATTTTATTTCCGTGGCATTCAACCCGACTTATCAATCGGTCTTTCATCCTGATTGTGGTGTCTTCATATTATACCAAGGTTCTTGTCTCGCTTATAGACAATGGGTCACGATTTTCACTTGAGGGCGTTTGGGCATGTTAGGTAACGAATTCCGAACGTATTGGTATTGGGTTTCATCACAGGTTGGCGTGGTTCGTATCATTTAGGAATCCGATCAAACCGATCTCGCATCACTGACCTCTACAGCTCTACAATACATGCAATCTCATATTTCAACCCAGACACAAATTGCGCTAAGGTCTGTTCAGGAGGTTCGACTGACCCACATTTGATCATCAGTGTCTTAAACTCCTGGACATACTCATCTACAATTTTGCCTTCCTATCTCAATGTCTAGAGATGCATGAATAACTCTTGCTTGTAGTACTCTAGTATAAACCTCCTCCTCATAACTCATTTCATTTCCTACTAAGTACGAATCTTAGCATCACCATCTCTTCGACTACTAGCTACAAGGTTTTTCCACCATAAGGCAGCATAGCCTATAAACTCTATTGGTGCAAGATAACCCAAGTGTGATCATTAATTTCATAGCACTCAAATAGGCCCTCTACCTTATCTTCTCAATCTAAATAATCCTCTATAAAACCCTTTCTAATAAATGAAGGCATCTGTAACTTTACATATTCTAAACCCCGAGGCAGCCTGAACTCACGATATGGGTAAAGCTCAATCTCAAAGTTATCATCCCTTTCCTCCCTAAAAGCATGATAATCTCCTTCTGTCCTCCTACCCCTATTTCCTCCAACTGCTCCTTTCCTACATGCATTATGATAGGCTACCTAAGGCGAGGGTGCCTATGGATTTGCTACTAGTGGTTGTGGCAATGTCATTTGATCAACCCGTGTTGCTAATGTAGCAACAATAGTGGTAAGATCCTGCAATTAATCTTCTAGTGTTCTTCCACCTACAGCACGACGTCCCTGACCTCCTCTAACCTGACTGTTGGCCTCATTCCCAATCTCACCATTCACACTATCATTTGACATGGTTTTTGAATTACACCCTGACAATTTTTTTTTTTTTTATACAATCACACTTTCATAACACCAATTTCTTCTAACTCAAAGTACACTTGTCATTCCACACACAATTCATGGTACTTCAAGATATGCTTTACAATTCCAATTGCAAACACACCAATACAAATGCGTGATCACCAAAACAATCCAACAAAGGCGTGATCAACAACAAGCTCTTGAACCCTAATTCATGTGGATTCAAATGGCAATTATGCTAAATTATGATGAGGAACAATGCAATTGTATAATAAGTAAGGGGTAACAATATAAATGAATTGAATTCCACTCAAATAAGACTTAAATCAAATATGAAAAATAGGAACCCTAATTCATGTGAAAGATAACAAGTAACACAACCAATTTGTATCTAGATATGACACACTAGAAAAGAATTAGAGCAACTAGAGAAGGATTGATATTACTCACAATCTCATCAAGCTAATCTAGCCACAATTTCACAAGTAAAATTGATAAGAGTAAGGTTTGCATGCAAGGACTCTCCTTACGGTAAAAAGGTGTATTTTCTCAAGTTCAAAAGGCTCCCTCTAAACCCTACTTAGCAAGTATTTATACTTGCTCCAATTAGAGTAAAAAACAACAAAACAAATTACAAATAAGCCACTCAAATGACCAATTCTCAAACATAAAATTACAAGTACAAATAAGTCTTCAAATGGTCGGTTCTTCACTTCAATATAACACATTGTGGACCAGTTGATGTAAGTCCAAGAATGTCCTACAATTAATCCTTAGTACATTTTATTTGTCATCTTGTAAAAAACCGAGAAATGTACCTGCTAAAATGTAAAGATAAAGTATTATTAGATAAATATGACAACATATGGATATCTGGGCTCATGTATCTAATTTGGTTTCCCCACTGTTGGAACCATAGGGTTGATTCCCATCATCTCCTTAGTCCTTTGAAAGATTTGCCCTCAAATCTAAGGGGACTTCTCTTGGGCTAACACCTAGTGTTTGTGTTTGCATGTTAGCTTGAGGTCTTAAAGAGCCATTGGTTTTTCTAATCTATTCTTGAAAAGAGCGAACCTCAGACAGAGACATAGGAGTCAAGACAACCCGTATACCATCCTTCTGAAACATGCAAGTGTTTCTAAACCCGTCATGTAACACCTTCCAGTTAAATAACCAAGGCCTACCCAACAATATATGAAAGGCACACATAGGAAGCACATTACAGATAATCTCATCACTGTATCTTTCTCCTATACTGAACGGCACCTTTGTCCTCTATGTAACATGCAAACTACCTTAGTCATCCAACCAATGCAATTTATAAAGGTGTGAATGTAGGCTAGTGGCTAGTAGTAAGTTATTTACTAATGTAGCAGATATGAAGTTAGTGTAACTACCACCATCGATGAAAAGAACACATAGGTTACCTTAAATCCGACAAGGTGTGTGGAATAAGTTCTCCCTCTATATTTCCCTGACATCTAGAGATATGGTCATAACCCTGCGTAACACATTAATATTTAAGTAATTTTCACCCTTTTTGTCCTTATGTGTCTCAGCGTTCTGATCTTCATAATATTCCTACAGAGCTATGGATAAATCTATAGGCTTGACAACTTCTTCCTGATCATCTTCTTCGTTACCCACCATAACAGTTATCACCCCTTTATTGGGACACTGCACAACCATATGTCCAAAACCCATGCATTTGAAACATTTAATCTAGCGCATCTTTCCACTAGTTAACCTTAGTACTATCTGCCTAAAATCATACCCAACCACCTCTTTACCTTTCCTAGAAACATTTTTCTCCTTATCAGTGCTAGATATATTTTTGTCTATAGCCTTAGCATGATCCCCTACTCCCTTTTGTCCACCCATCTAACCATCTACTCCAATAGGTTTAGTAGAAGTACCATACCTGTTACTAATGGCTCGGAAAGGAATGGATCACCGCTGCCTCTTTACTTTCAAGGCTAACTGTATAGCCTCATCAAGTGTATTTCAATCAACTATATAGCTACCTTTGCAACTCTACAATGTAGTCAATCTCATATTTCAACCTAGACATAAATAGTGCTAGGGTTTGCTTAGGAAGCTCGACTGACCCACATCTGATCATTAGTGTCTCAAACTCCTGTACATAGTCATCTACTATTTTGCCTCTCTACCTTAGTGTTTGGAGATGCATAAACAACTTCTGCCTATAATGTTTAGGTATGAACCTTTTCCTCAAAACTCGTTTTATGTCTTTATAGGTATGTATTTTAGCCTCTCCATCCCTTTGTCTACTAATCACTAAATTTTTCCACCATAAAGCGGCATAACCTATGAATTCCACAACCACAAGACAAAGCCTACTGTTATCATCAATTTCATAACACTCGAATAGACTCTCAACTTTATCCTCCCAATCTAAGTAATCATCTGTTGAACCCCTGCCATCGAATGAAGACATCTACAGTTTCACATACTCCAATCCCCTAGGTAGTTTGAAATCCCTGTTTAGGTATGGGTTAATCCTAAAATTATCATCTCTTTCCTCCCTAAAAGCATGATAATCTCCTTCCACTCTTCTTCCCATATTACCTCTAACTGCTCCCTCCCTATGAACATTCTAAGGAACTACCCTAGGTGTTGGTGCTTAAGGATTTGCCACTGATGGTTGTGGCATCGTCATCCGATCTATTCTTGTTGCTAATGTAGCAACAATAGTGGTGAGGTCCTGTAACTGCTCCTCTAAAGTTCTTCCACCTGCAGTTCGATGACCCTAACCACTACCAACTTAGATATTGGCCTCATTGCCAATTCCCCCATTAACACTATCATTCGACATGATTTTGAATTTTTTTTTTATCACTCAACACTAAGTCACAGCACATTCACAACATAACACCTTCATGGTGCCAAGATCTCCAATTCACTACATGCCTTCACACCACACACACTTACACACCACATCAAAATCAACACACCTAAAAAACAACACACAACTCATGGTATACATAACCACACACCAACACCTCCATGATTCAATCACCACAACACACTTACACACACCTACAGTGCTACACACCACTTCAATGGACTCACACCAACACACTCCCACACTTCAATTACACAAACATGCTACATACAACTCCACCACGGTGCAAGCTAGAATCACAACACACACATACACTCCTAATTCACAGCAACAAAACACAATGAAACAATTAATGAAGGCTTCTTTAAATGGTAAGAAAATGATGAAAAATAGTCAAAGTGTATTAAGATCAACAATACACAATAACTCTTAAACGTAAAGTTTGTTTTTGAATTCAAATTGTTTCCCTATTTGTCCACAGCAAGGATACAATTCTAAAAAAAATGAACTCCAATTTCCAAATTCTTGCAAATGAAAGAATATTGCAACAATCAACACTACTCAAATGTTAAAATTCAAATTCAAAGACTTCCCCTTCTTTTACTCACAACCCAATCACGGCAAGGATGCAACACTTTACAAGGCCTCAATCAAATATCAAGCAAGCAATTCAAGAAAAAATTCAATATAAGACTTCCAATTTCCCTTCACTCAATCCAATTTCGGTCTTAAAGGATCAAGAACCCTAAATCCCAATTGTGATTCACGAAATTCCCTTCTCTAAACCTTGCTTTGATACCAAAAAGTATGATGTGCTTTACAATTCCAATTGCAAACACACTAATACAAGTGCGTGATCACCAAAACAATCCAACAAAGGCATGATCAACAACAAGCTCTTGAACCTTAATTCATGTGGATTCAAATGGAAATGATGCTAAATTGTGATAAGGAACAATGCAATTGTATAATAAGTAAAGGGTAACAATATAAATGAATCGAATTCCACTCAAATAAGACTTGAGTCAAATATGAAAAATAGGAACCCTAATTTACGTGAAAGATAACGAGTAACACAACCAATTTGTATCTAAATATGATGTACTAGAAAACAATTAGTATTAACTAGAGAAGGATTGATATTACTCACAATCTCATCAAGCTAATCTCGCCACAATTTCACAAGTGAAATTGATAAGAGTAAGGTTTGCATGCAAAGACTCGCCTTATGGAAAAAAGGTGTATTTTCTCAAGTTCAAAAAGCTCCCTTTAAACCCTACTTAGCAAGTATTTATACTTGCTCTAATTATGGTAAAAAACAACAAAAACAAATTACAAATAAGCTACTCAAATGACCGGTTTTCAAACATAAAATTACAAGTACAAATAAGTCTTCAAATGGCCGGTTCTTCACTTCAATATAACACATTGTGGACTGGTAGATGTAAGTCCAAGAATGTCTCATAATTGATCCTTAGTACATTTCATTTGTCATCCTATAAAAAACCAAGAAATGTACTTGCTAAAATGCAAAGACAAAGTATTATTAGATAAATATGACAATATGTGGATATTTGGGCTCATGTATCCAATTTGGTTTCCCTATTGTTGGAACCATAGGGTTGATTCCCATCACTTTAATACACACTCACAACGCAACACCTTCATGACACAACACACTCACACCCACGGTATACACACACTTCATGCTTCAAACACACACACACTCCCACAATATAACACAACCTTAAGGATTAACTTACCTCACGACACCACAAACATCCATGGTACCACACCTCAATGTATAATTACATATACAATCTAAGCACTATACCCTCACAGCACCACTTGACCCATGACACAAATTCACTTCTAAACGGTACAAATTCCTCAATGCTTAACACACTCTCTATGGCACAAATAGTCAACACACTCTACACACAAAATCCCTTCAACACTCAATTACATACATACGGCACAATACCCTCATGGTACAACACATACACTTACGGCACAAATGCTGCCAATCTCAAGTCAAAAGTGCATTCATATTAATTTAATGCACAATTACTACACAAGTATAATTATGGAATCAAATTGAAATGATCTCCCAATCTTCTAAGCAAGGATCTCACAGAAAGAAGAAGAAGAAAATTTGCAAATCTAATTTCCTCAACTTCAATCCACTACAATCAAATATAATCATAGCACAATCAACACAAAGTCTTCAATTTCACTTCTCACCATAACAAAATATTAATGTCATAGCAAGAACCCTAAATTCCTAATTTAAAATCATGAATTCCCTTCCTCAAAACCGTGCTCTGATACCAAATTATGATGAGCTTCAAGTCCAATTACAAGTTTACAACAATAATAGAAGATGCAATTTAACAATCATCAATCAATTAAGCATGAACCCTAATTGATATGAACCCTAATTGATGTAAATTAAGAGAGAAAAAGGATCCCAATTCCTTACTAGATGTAACACAATAGTTGAAATTAGGATTAACTTAGAATTCTTGATGTTACGCATAACAAAATCAAGCCCACTCGCTACAATCTTAGCTTAGAATTGATAAAAGTATTTTGTGAGAGAAAAACCCCTATATGTGAAAAGAGGCAGCTACTAAATGATTTCCAAAAGTCTCTTTGAGTTTCCTTTTTACAAGTATTTAATAGGAGTTAAAACAACCTATTCACCATCCTTCTAAAACACATAAGTGTTATAAACCCATCATGCAGCACTCTCCTATCAAATAATCAAGGTCTACCCAGTAGTATATGTAATGCGCACATAAGAAGAACATCATAAACAATTTCATCCTAGTACTTTTCCCCTATGCTGATTGGAACCTAAACCCTTTGAGTGACACAAAAACTATCTTGTTCACTCAACCAGTGCAATTTATAAGACCTAGGATAAGGTGTAGTGACTAGTTGCAATCTATTCACTAATGTAGCAGCTATAACATTGGTGCAACTACCACCATCAACAAGAATAGTACAAAGATTACCTTGGACCCTGTAAGGAATATGAATAGGTTTTCCCTCTACACATCCTCAATATCTGGAGATGTAGTCTTAACCTTATGTAGCACGTTAATAGCTAAATATTGATCATTACCCCTGTCCTCATGTACCACAGCATCTAGATCCTCATAATATTCCTTTAGCACGGCTGATAAATATGTAGGCTCAAGTGCATCTTCCTTACCATCCTCACTTTCCACCTCCATAGCAATTATCACCCTTTTGTTGGGGCACTGAGCTGCTATATGTCCAAAACCCATGCATTTGAAGCATTGGTTTTGGCAAATCTTCCTACCTGATGACCCTAGCACTATTTGTCTGATATCAACCTCAACAATCGCTTTGTCTTTTCTAGAAGTTTCCCTCCCCCTATCAGTAATAGTTACATTTGATTCCATAGCCTTATTAATTCCCCTTTATTCAACTTGCTGATTAACTGATCCATATAACTTAGTAGTGGTTCCAAACTTACTACTCAATGCTCTATATAGATTAGAGCACCTCTATCTCTCAACTTTTAAAGCCAACTGGATGGCCTCATCAATGGTGTCATACCTCTATAGCTCTACAATACATGCAATCTCATATTTTAACCTGGACACAAATCGTGCTATGGTTTATTTAAGAGGTTTGACTACTTCACATCGGATCACCAATGCCTCAAACTCCTGGACATACTCTTCTACTGTTTTGCCTCCCCGTTTCAATGTTTGGAGACGCATGAATAACTCCTATCTATAGTGCTTCGGTATAAACCTCTTCCTCATAACTTGTTTCATTTTCTACCAAGTAGGAATCTCAACATCACCATCTCTCCTTCTACTAGCGACAAGGTTCTTCCACCATAAGGCAGCATATCCTGTAAACTTTATTGCTGCTAAACAAACTCGAGTGTGATCATTAATTTCATAATAGTAAAAAAGGCCCTCTACCTTATCTTCCTAGTCTAAATAATCCTCTGCAGAACCCCTTCAAACAAATGAAGACATTTGCAATTTTACATATTCCAGACCTCTAAGCAGCCTAAACTCACAGTTAGGGTAAGGCTCATTCTCAAAGTTATCATCCTTTTCCTCTTGAAAAGCATGATAATCTCCTATCATTTGCCTGTCCCAATTTCCTCCCATGGCTTCTTCCCTACATGCATCATTAGGGGCTACCTGAGGTGGGGGTGCCTGTGGATTTGCCACTGGTGGTTGTGGCAATGTCATCTAGTTAACCCGTGTTGCTAATGTAGCAACAATAGTGGTAAGATCCTACAATTGTTCTTATAATGTTCTTCTTCTACCTACAACATGACATCCCTAACCTCCTCCAACTTAATTGTTGGCCTCATTCCCAATTTCACCATTCACACTATCATTTGACATGGTTGTTGAATGAAACTTTGACAAATTATTATTTTTTTTTTGTACAATCACACCTCCACAACAACAATTTCTTCTAACCCAAAATACACACATCACTTCACTTACACAACTTACGGTACTACTCACTGATGGGAATCTACCATGCGATTCCAATAGTGGGGAAACTTAACTTGGATGCATGAGCCCAAACATCCACATATGGCCAAAATTTAATCTAATACTGTTTTATTTTGCACTTTAGCAAGTACATTTATTGGTTTTATAGGATGGCCAAATAATATGCACTAAGGATCAATTTGCGGGATATTCTTGGAGTCACATCCAATGGCCCACAAATTGTTCAATTGAAGTGAAGAATCGACCACTTGAAGGCCATTTGTATTTGTAATTATTGCTTTTGAGAACTAGCCTTTTAATTTTGCATTTGTAATTTGTCCTTTGGAAAACTAGCCACGTTAGTGGCATCTTTGGAATTTTTAGTACATTTTTACCCTAATTGGAGCAAGTATAAATACTTCATAACTATGGTTTTTAGGGAGCTTTTGACATTTTGAGAAAAACAAAAACTTTGTGCCGTAAGGGTTCATCCCTTGCATACAAAGATCTCTTATCAATTTCTTTGTGAAATCGTGGTGAGAATCAACTTGAGTAGATTGTGAGTCATATCAATCTTACTCTTATTGCTTACAAATTGTGTTTAGTGAGTAGTACCTAAGTACAATTTGTTGGTTACTTATATTATCAAGTGAATTAAGGTTGTATATTTTAGATTTGATCATTTCAAATTGAGATTGAATTCCAGTTCATTTGTGTGTTATTCCATTGAAGATTATACAATTGTTTGTTCTTACATCCATTTAGTGTTCAAAACTCGTGAATTGGATTCCAAATTGAAGTGATTTTGATACGCCATTTCGTGGAGGGAGTTGGTTGTTCATGCCTTATGATTGATGTGTTTGCTATCTAATTGGTTAGGTGATACGAACCACGCCAACTCGTGACGAAACCCAATGCCAATACGTTCGGAAATTCCTTACCTACGATGCCAAACACCTAAAGTGGAAACCGCAACCCGTTGTCTATAAGCGAGACAAGAACCTTAGTATAATGTGTAAACGCCACAATCGGGATGAAAGACCGATTGATAAGTCGGGTTGAATGCCATGGAAATAAAATCCGATAAGTTCTAGTTAGTTCTTGAAGAACCAAGAGAGGAGCCTCTCAAATATGTTTAATGTTCTAAGATGTATATTCTAAGTTGTTCTAAACCCTAGGAGCTTTTATACTAGGGTTACAATTCGTGAAAAACAAGTCCAAAATGACGTAGCTTAGATAAGTTGCGTAAAAGCACGAAAACAGAACAAGCTGGCTGGTAGGGGATACACGGCCGTGTACACGACCGTGTACTTTGGCCATGTACTTTTCTGTGCACATTCTAGTCACATACACGACCGTGTACTTCTGGTCGTGTATCTTTCTGTGGATTTGCTTGTCTCCATACACGGCCGTGCCTTTTAGCCATGTGTCTAGCCGTGTATGATTATGTGCAATCTTGGAATTCCTACACGGTCGTGCCTTGAAAGTACACGCCCTCCTCAACCCGTGTCCGGTGTGACTTGTATAAGAGCAAGGGTCTTCCCATGGTTGTTCCAATCCGTTCCAACTTCATGATTGCTCCAATCCTTTCCGGCTTCATGGACATCCTTTATCAACTCGTTAAGTGCTTCCTTGAGTCGTTTCGCTCGACTTCTTGTGATCGGTCCAAGCGGCACTTCAAGAGGATCCACATTCCTTCTTTCGGCTTGACTCTCATCATGGATCTTATCATTCCCCTCCTCTTGAAAAGGATTTTTCCTCAAATCATTGCCTGCATTAAATGGACTTAGATCAGTAACATTAAACGTGACACTTACTGGAGACTCACTTGGGAAATCTTTCTTGTATGCATTATCATTGATTCTCTCAAGTATCGGTAATGGACCGTCTCCCCGAGGGTTCAACTTGGATCTCCTCTGCAATGGAAACCTCTCCATGCGAAAATGCACCCAAACCCAATCTCCAGGCTGAAAAATCTTGGGTCTCCTACCTTTGTTCACCCTTGAAGCGACCTTGGCATTTTTTTTTTTCAATCCTACTCTTTACCCATGCATGTAGCTTTCTCACGAAATCTGCCTTAGAATCAGCATCAAAACTCACAAACTTGTTAGGCGGCAATAGCAATAAATAATTAGGATTCAGTGGGTTAAAACCATACACAATCTCAAATGGTGAACATTGAGTAGTGCTATGTAAAGCCCTATTATATGCAAACTCCACAAATGGTAGGCAATCCTTCCAAGTCCTAATGTTTGTCTCTATGATTGCCCCTAACAATTGAATTAAAGTCCTGTTAACCACCTCAATTTGCCCATCAGTTTGTGGGTGACAGATAGTCGAAAATAATAACTTAGTTCCTAATTTTTCCCACAATACTCTCCAAAAATGACTCGAAATTTTTACATCCCGATCACTAACAATGCTCCTAGGTATACCATGCGGACGCACTACCTCTCTAAAGAACAAATCAACAATGTGTATAGCATCATCAGTTTTATGACAAGGAATGAAATGAACCATTTTAGGAATCCTATCCATAACCACAAAAATAGAATCTCGACCATGCCTAGACCTTGGAAATCCTAACACAAAATCTATGGAAATGTCTATCCAAGGCTCATGAGGAATGACACTAGACAAATATAACCCTTCTAAGAAGACATCTAAGCGAGGCATGGGATGACGATACTTTACCGTGATGTTGTTGATAGCGCAGCAATCAACACACATTCTCCATGTCCCATCCTTCTTAGGCACCAAAATCACAGGCACTACACATGGACTCATGCTTTCTCTCACATACCCCTTCTCCATTAATTCATCGACCTGCCTTTAGAGTTCCTTTGTCTCCTCCAGATTGCTCCTATAAGCTGGCTTGTTTGGAATCGATGCTCCGGGTACAAGGTCAATCCGGTGCTCAATACCACGAATAGGTGGTAATCCCTTTGGAATCTCCTCAGAAAAGACATCTTCAAAGTCCTGCACAAGAGACACAACCACACTAGGCAAAGAGTTAGATAAGTCGTTAGTAGTCAAACATGTTTCCTTAAAAACCAGCAACAACATAGGTTCCTTCATCACTAACGCTCTCCTCACTACACTCGCTCTTGCCACACAACTCTCCTTTTGCAAGGCTGCCCTCTCCTTTTCACTCACCACCAAAGTTGATTCCCCTTCAACTTGGCCTCTCACACTCTTTCCAGCCTTCCTCTCCTTTTCCTTTTGATCTTGACTCTTATATTCCTTTTTCTTCTCATTGTCTTTTGCTCTCTCACTCTCACTCTGCTTTTCACTCACCTTATGTTTTGCAAAAGACTGTTGTAGCTGCAACTCGTCATCATACACTTGTTTGGGTATTAACGGTTTAAGATTAAAGCTTTTCCTTTGGTGAACAAGCGTATACTTGTTAGAAAAGCCATCATGAACAACCTTCCTATCAAATTGCCATGGCCTCCCCAACAACACATGACATGCTTGCATTGGCTCTACATCACATAACACCTCATCCTCATAGCTTCCAATGCGAAAACCAATCAATGCTTGCTTACTCACCTTAGTCTCTCCACTATCATTCAACCATTGCAATTTATATGGACTAGGGTGTCTAACAGTTTTGAGCCCCAGCCTCTCAACAATAAAATCACTCACTACATTGGTGCAACTCCCTCCATCAATGATCAAACTACAAATGTGATCTCCTAGATAACATCTAGTATGAAATATATTCTCTCTTTGCACCTCCTCTTCTTCTTTCACCAGCACACTCAACACTCGCTTCACTACTGCCACTAGTGATACGAACCACGCCAACCCGTGACGAAACCCAATACCAATACGTTCGGAAATTCGTTGCCTAAGACGCCCAAAAACCTAAAGTGGAAACCGCGACCCGTTGTCTATAAGCGAGACAAGAACCTTGGTATAAAAACGAAGACGCCACAATCGGGATGAAAGGCCGATTGATAAGTCGGGATGAACACCACGGAAATCAATCCATTAAGTTCGATTTAGTTCTTGAAGAACCAAGAGAGGTGCTTCTCAAAAGTGTTTAATGTTCAAAGATGTATATTCCCTATTGTTCTAAACCCTAGGAGCTTTTATATTAGTGTTACAATTCGTGTAAAACAAGTCCAAAACGACGTAGTTTAGATAAGTGGCGTAAAAACGCGAAAACAGAACAAGCTGGCCGGCAGGGGATACACGGCCGTGTACACGACCGTGTACTTTTGCCGTGTACTTTTCTGTGCAACTTCTGGAAACATACACGCCTGTGTACTTTGGCCGTGTATCTTTCTATGCAATCTTGGAATTCCTACACGGTCGTGCCTTGAAAATACACGCCCTCTTCAACCCGTGTCCAGTGTGACTTGTATAAAAGCAAGGGTCTTCCCATGGTTGTTCCAATCCGTTCCAACTTCATGATTGCTCCAATCCTTTCCGGCTTCGTTGACAACCTTTATCAACCCGTTAAGTGCTTCCTTGAATCGTTTCGCTTGATTTCTTGTGATCGGTCTAGGCGGCACTTCAAGAGGTTCCACATTTCTTCTTCCGGCTTGGCTCTCATCATGGATCTCATCATTCCCCTCCTCTTGAAAAGGATTTGTCCTCAAATCATTGCCTACATCAAATGGACTCAGATCAGTAACATAAAATGTGACACTTACTGGATACTCACCTGGTAAATCTTTCTTGTATGCATTATCATTGATTCTCCCAAGCCTCGGAAATGGACCGTCTCCCCTAGGGTTCAACTTGGATTTCCTCTGCAATAGAATCCTCTCCTTGCGAAAATGCACCCAAACCCAATCTCCAGGCTGAAAAATCTTGAGTCTCCTGTCCTTGTTCACCCTTGAAGCGACCCTGGCATTTTGTTTTACAATCCTAAACTTTACTTATGCATATAGCTTTCTCACGAAATCTACCTTAGAATCAGCCTCAAAACTCACAAACTTGTTAAGTTGCAATGGCAATAAATAAATAGGAACCAATGGGTTAAAACCATACACAATCTCAAATGGTGAACAATGAGTAGTACACTGTAAAGCCCAATTATATGCAAACTCCACACATGATAGACAATCCTTGCAACTCCTAATGTTCTTCTCTATGATTTCCCCTAACAATTGAATTAAAGTCCCGTTAACCACATCAATTTTCCCATCAGTTTGTGGGTGACGGATAGTCAAAAACATTAGTTTAGTTCCCCACTTTTCCCACAATACTCTCCAACAATGACTCGAAATCTTTACATCCTGATCACTAACAATGCTACTAGGTATACCCTGCGGACGCATTACCTCTCTAAAGAACAATTCAACAATGTGCATAGCATCATCAGTTTTATGACAAGGAAAGAAATGAACCATTTTAGAAATCCTATCCACAACCACAAAAATAGAATCTCGACCATGCTTAGGCCTAGATAATCCTAACACAAAATCTATGGACATGTCTATCCAAGGCTCATGAGGAATGACACTATACTCATATAACCTATCTAAGAAGTTATCTAAGCGATGAATGGGATGACGATACTTTACCGTAATGTTGTTGATGGAATCAACACACATTCTCCATGTTCCATCCTTCTTAGGCACCAAAATCACAAGCACTGCACATGGACTCATGCCTTCTCTCACGTATCCCTTCTCCATTAATTCATTGACCTGCCTTTGGAGTTCCTCCGGAAAGACATTTTCAAAGTCCTGCACAAGAGACACAACCACACTAGACAAAGAGTTAGATAATTCGTTATTAGTCAAACATGTTTCTTTAAAAACCAGAAACAACATAGGTTGCCTCATCACTAACGCTCTCCTTACTACACTCGCTCTTGCCACACAACTCTCCTTTTGCAAGGCTGCCCTCTCCTTTTCACTCACCACCAAAGTTGATCCCCCTTCAACTTGGCCTCTCACACTCTTTCCAGCTTTCCTCTCCTTTTCCTTTTGATCTTGACTTTTATATTCCTTTTTCTTCTCATTGTCTTTTGCTCTCTCACTCTCACTCTGCTTTTCACTCACCTTGTGTTTTGCAAACGACTATTGTAGCTGCAACTGGTCTTCATACACCTGCTTAGGTGTTAACGGTTTAAGATTAAAGCTCTTCCCTTGGTGAACAAGCGTATACTTGTTAGAAAAGCCATCATGCACAACCTTCCTATCAAATTTCCATGGCCTCCCCAGCAACACATGACATGCTTGCATTGGCACTACATCACATAACACCTCATCCTCATACCTACCAATGCGAAACCTAATCAAGGCTTGCTTACTCACCTTAGTCTCACCACTATCATTCAACCACTGCAATTTATATGGACTAGGGTGTCTAACAGTTTTGAGCCCCAGCCTCTCAACAATAAAATTACTCACTACATTGGTGCAAGTTCCCCCATCAATAATCAAACTACAAATGTGATCTCCTAGATAACATCTAGTATGAAATATATTCTCCCTTTGCACCTCCTCTTCTTCCATCACCTGCACATTCAAAGCTGTCTTCACTACTGCCACTAGCCTTCCCATTGCAGGCTCCTCATCATCACTAGCATCCTCTAATGGAGGCATATCCTCTTCTTCACTATCCCCCTCAGTCTCATACTCTCCATCATCACGTAAAATCATCACACGCCTATTTGGACATTGATTAGCAATATGGCCTCTACCTTGACATTTAAAACATCTAATGTCACGATTTCTAGAAGTAGAAGATTCAGGGTTACCTTGATTACCAGGAGTAGAACCTGCTTGCCTCAGCTCCCCTTTTGGTTTGGTGGGTAAAGGCTTTTCTTCCCTCTTCCATTGATTATTCTTCTAAGTGGATGAACCATTACCCTGTTGCAACTGTGCATTACTACTACCTCTCCTCTTGTGCTGGCTCTCAACTTTTATAGCCATGTGGACCATATCCTCCAATTCTACATAATGCTGCAATTCAACAACATTTTGGATTTCTCTATTCAACCCCGCAAGAAATCTAGCCATTGTAGCCTCTCTATCCTCCTCTACATTCGCCCTAATCATAGTGACTTCCATCTCCTTGAAATACTCATCTACACTTCGGCTTCCCTGCCTAAGAGTTTGCAACTTGTTGTGCAATTCACGATAGTAATACGCAGGTACAAACCGCTTCTTCATCCCTCTTTTCATCTCTTCCCAAGACTCAATAGGTGGCTCGCCACTCCTTCTCCTATTCAACATTAGTTGATCCCACCACACTATAGCATAATCCGAAAATTCAATGGCAGCAAGTTTTACCTTCTTTCTCCCACTATAGTTGTGACAATCAAATACCATCTCCACCTTTTTCTCCCACTCTAAGTACGCCTCGGGATCATTCTTCCCTTGGAAAGGAGGAATCTTCATCTTTATGCTACTCAATTGATCATCCTCTCTATTCCAATCTCCTCTATCTTCCCAATCCCTAGTTCCTCTATTCCGACCACTATATCCTCTATAACTCCCGATAGAAGGCTCATCAAAATCATCATCCGACATTTCATCTCCACCCATCAGTACTCTCCTAAAACGACTCTCCCTCTTACGCCCTTGGAATACGTTTGTGGATTACTTTAGTCTTTGCTCCACCATCTTATGAATTTGCTCCATTCCTTCTTGGAACATCCTCTTCAGTTCTCCCCTCAATGCCATAATTACTAACCTAGCATCAAACCTTCCCCTCTCACCTTCCGGAGAATGTTGTCTCAACATAGTTCCTGCAGAATTAGTACTGACACAAATATATATATAATTAAACCTCACAATACACTCCCTTACGTGTTTCACTCAAATGATGATATCACACAGTCACTCGTGTATTCTCACAAATAATGATGATATCAACTCGCCAATTTCCTCTTCTCAATTCTCTTGGAACTAACCCGAACTACACGAATTTCCTTCCATAGAATTCAAAACAACTCTAGGGTTCGTAAATTTTCCTCTATTTTTTTTACCCGAATTTTTTTTTTCTCTGTTTTGCTTTTGATCACATTTTTCTTTTCTTTTCTTTTCTCTTCTTTTTTTTTTTTTTGTCGTGATGAAGCCCAATACCAATGCGTTCGGAAATTCGTTGCCTAAGACGCCCAAACACCTAAAGTGGAAACCGCGACCCGTTGTCTATAAGCGAGACAAGAACCTTGGTATAAAAATGAAGACGCCACAATCGGGATGAAAGACCGATTGATAAGTCGGGATGAACACCACAGAAATCAATCCGATAAGTTCGATTTAGTTCTTGAAGAACCAAGAGAGGTGCCTCTCAAAAGTGTTTAATGTTTAAAGATGTATATTCCCTATTGTTCTAAACCCTAGGAGCTTTTATACTAGGGTTACAATTTATGTAAAACAAGTCCAAAATGACGTAGTTTAGATAAGTGGCATAAAAATGCGAAAACAGAACAAGCTGGCCGGTAGGGGATACACGGCCGTGTACACGACCGTGTACTTTGGCCGTGTACTTTTCTGTGCAACTTCTGGCAACATACACGCCCGTGTACTTTGGCCGTGTATCTTTCTGTGCAACTTCTAGCAACATACACGCCCGTGTACTTTGGCCGTGTATCTTTCTGTGCAATCTTGGAATTCCTACACGGCCGTGCCTTGAAAATACACGCCCTCTTCAACCCGTGTCCAGTGTGACTTGTATAAAAGCAAGGGTCTTCCCATGGTTGTTCCAATTCGTTCCAAATTCATGATTGCTCCAATCCTTTCCGGCTTCATCGATAACCTTTATCAACCCGTTAAGTGCTTCCTTGAATCGTTTCGCTTGATTTCTTGTGACCGGTCCAGGCGGCACTTCAAGAGGATCCACATTTCTTCTTCCGGCTTGGCTCTCATCATGGATCTCATCAACTAGCCTTCCCATTGCAGGCTCCTCATCATCACTAGCATCCCCTAATGGAGGCATATCATCTTCTTCACTATCCCCCTCAGTCTCATACTCCCCATCATCACGCAAAATCATCACACGCCTATTTGGACATTGACTAGCAATATGGCCTCTACCTTGGCATTTAAAGCATCTAATGTCACGATTTCTAGAAGTAGAAGAATCAGGGTTACCTTAGTTACCAGGAGTAGAACCCGCTTGCCTCAGCTCCCCTTTTAGTTTGGTAGGTAAAGGCTTTTCTTCTTTCTTCCATTGGTTGGTCTTCCAAGTGGATGAACCATTACCCTGTGGAAACCGTGTATTACTACTACCTTTCCTCTTGTGCTGGTTCTCAACCTTTATAGCCATGTGAACCATATCCTCCAATTCTACATAATGCTACAATTCAACCACATTTTGGATTTCTCTATTCAACCCAGCAAGAAACCTAGCCATTGTAGCCTCTCTATCCTCCTCTACATTCACCCTAATCATAGTGACTTCCATCTCCTTGAAATACTCATCTACACTTCGGCTTCCCTGCCTCAGAGTTTGCAACTTGTTGTGCAATTCACGATAGTAATACGTAGGCACAAACCGCTTCTTCATCACTCTTTTCATCTCTTCCCAAGACTCAATAGGTGGCTCGCCACTCCTTCTCCTATTCAACATTAGTTGATCCTACCACACTATAGCATAATCCGAAAACTCAATGGCAGCAAGTTTTACTTTCTTTCTCCCACTATAGTTGTGACAATCAATCACCATCTCTACCTTCTTCTCCTACTCTAAATACGCCTCGGGATCATTCTTCCCTTGGAAAGGAGGAATCTTCATCTTTATGCTACATAATTAATCATCCTCTCTATTCCTATCTCGTCTATCTTCCCAATCCCTAGTTCCTCTATTCCGACCACTATATCCTCTATAACTCCCGACAAAAGGTTCATCAAAGTCATCATCCGACATTTCATCTCTACCCCTCGGTACTCTCCTAGAACGACTCTCCCTCTTACACCCTTAGAATACGTTTGTGGATTGCTCTAGTCTTTGCTCTACCGTCTCATGAATTTGTTCCATTCCCTCTTAGAACATCCTCTTCATCTCTCCCCTCAACGCCTCAATCACTAACCTAGCATCAAACCTTCCCCTCTCACCTTCCGGAGAATGTTGCCTTGACATAGTTCCTGCAGAAAAGATTAGTACTAACACAAATATATATATATAATTAAACCTCACGATACACTCCCTTACGTGTTTCGCTCAAATGATGATATCACACAGTCACTCATGTATTCTCACAAACAACGATGATATCAACTCGCCAATTTCCTCGTCTCAATTCTCTTGGAACTAACTCGAACTATACCAATTTCCTTCCGTAGAATTCAAAACAACTCTAGGGTTCGTAAATTTTCCTCTATTTTTCTATCCGAATTTTTTTTTTTTGTCTTGGTTGTTGCTCTTGATCACGTTTCTCTTGTCTTTCTTTTCTTTTCTCTTCTTTTTTTTTTTGTAACAATCGCCTAGTCGATATTACACTATCAAAAGACAATCAATACTACGAAATTGAATACGATAATTGATATGAACGATTGGAGTTAGGGTTTTTGATATTACCTTCCTCAACCGAACTTGATGTTTTGACAAACCTAAGCTCTGATACCAAACTGATACGAACCACGCCAACTTGTGACGAAACCCAATACCAATACGTTCGGAAATTCATCACCTATGATGCCAAACACCTAAAATGGAAACCGCGACCCATTGTCTATAAGAAAGACAAGAACCTTAGTATAATGTGTAGACGCCACAATCGGGATGAAAGGCCGATTGATAAGTCGGGTTGAACACCACAGAAATAAAATCCGATAAGTTCTAGTTAGTTCTTGAAGAACCAAGAGAGGAGCCTCTCAAATATGTTTAATGTTCTAAGATGTATATTCTAAGTTGTTCTAAACCCTAGGAGCTTTTATACTAGGGTTACAATTCATGAAAAACAAGTCCAAAACGACGTAGCTTAGATAAGTTGCGTAAAAACACGAAAACAGAACAAGCTGGCCGGTAGGGGATACACGGCCGTCTACTTTGGCCGTATACTTTTCTGTGCACATTCTGGTCACATACACGACCGTATACTTCTGGTCGTGTATTTTTCTATGGATTTGCTTGTCTCCATACACGGCTGTGCCTTTTAGTCGTGTGTCTAGCCGTGTATGATTCTGTGCAATCTTGGAATTCCTACACGGCCGTGCCTTGAAAGTACACGCCCTCTTCAACCCGTGTCCGGTGTGACTTGTATAAGAGCAAGGGTCTTCCCATGGTTGTTCCAATCCGTTCCAACTTCATGATTGCTCCAATCCTTTCCGGTTTCATGGACATCCTTTATCAACCCGTTAAGTGCTTCCTTGAGTCGTTTCGCTCGACTTCTTGTGATCGGTCTAGGCAGCGCTTCAAGAGGATCCACTTTCCTTCTTCCGGCTTGACTCTCATCATTAGGCACATCACTCACGTACACTTTATGGTTCGAACCCCCTCAAGGCACAACACACACACACTCACGGCACAATACACCTCAAGGCACAACACACACTTAATCACGGTTCAACACACTTCAAGACACAACACACTCAATCATGGCTCAACAAACATCATGGTACCACATGCACTCACGGTACTACACACCTCCCATGGCATAATTTCCTCAATTACATAAGTCAATATTTCAATTAAATCAAATTAATGAATAAGTACTACATAAGTTCACAATTGTGGAATTAAATTGAAGTAAATCTCCTAACCTTCCATGCAAGTAACTCATAGTAAGAACCCTAGATATAATTTCCTCAACTTCAATCCGCTATAACCAATGTAGCCATGGCACAATTGAACACTATTCCTCAATTTCACTTCTCACAATCAAACAATTGCTAAATGGCACAGTAATAACCCTAAATTCCCAAAGCAAAATCAAGAATCACACGTTAATTCCCTTCGTCAAATCATAGCTCTGATACCAAAAGATGATATGCTAAGATCTAATTCCAATTAACAATGCTAATTAGCGTGTTCCAAATTATCGTGAACCCTAATTGCATGTAATAAGAATAAAATGAAATTCCCAATTCATTACCAGATATAATGCATTAGTTTAATTAGGAACAACTTGCAATTGCTGATGTAACTCACAACAATTTCAAGTCCACTCGCCACAATCCCTAATTGTAGAAATTGATAAAAGTAAAATAGAATAGAAGAGGACTCCTTTCTACATGAATAGCAGCTGTAAAAATGATGTCTCAAAAGTCCCTTTTTTGTTCTCCTTTACAAGTATTTATACTAAGTCTTAAATATGGAAAAACACATAATGAAAATTACATAACACATGGTCGGTCTTCTAGCTCCATTTCGGTCCAAATTACATAATACATGGCCAGTCTTCTAAGTCCATTTTGATTCAACATGGACCATGACTCATCTCTAAGCCAAGTGCTAATGTGTTTGATCGTCCTCCTATAATACCGACAAGTGTACCAGATTAAAAAAAAAAATTATATAAAGTAAATGAAGACACTATGTGAATGTCTTTAGGTTCCATTTGTTCAAAGAGGACTCTCTATTGTTAGGCTCTATAGTCCTTTAGCTCTAGCTCAGGTAATGGGTCCTGTTGCTGCATTGGTTTGATTCCCATCAATTATGCCCTTTACAATAATGATTAAAGCTCTCCAAAGGTTAGTTACACATGCCTTACCCAAATCCTTAAGAAGGCTTTCCTAATTGAGCTATCTAGGTAGCGAGTCAAGCCACTTGCTTTCTTAACCATTCGTCTTCAACACTACTTTATACACTAGCTAATTTCTTAGGATATGCTTGCTCATTTTGCTAACCATAAGCATATGTGGACATGTGTTGTAAACCTCAAAAAATTTCAAATTCAAAAATTGGTATGAAGGTAAACATAAAGAAATATGTCAGAAAACAAATATGAAAACTTGACTACAAATTAGAATTCGCCTTGCGATACACAAACCAACTAGCGTATCCAAAACCTGCGGGATTCAAAGCCTAAGAAAATCTTGATGATAGACTAGATATAAGTTTGGATGTAAACACTAGATTATGATGATAAATAAGGTGAAAAATCACCATGTATTGAGTGGAATGTGTTTGATCTTTGGGGAACTTTATGTAAATCAGATTTACGAAAATTATTCACCTATTGGATGCTAACTTTGGGAAGCTAAATAAGTGTTTTTTTAATGTACTTAAGGCATTCCAAATCATAGAAAAACATAGGTAATGATCAAGGCACTTTAGTAGTAGGAAAAAGTAGAAAAATTGCAAGATTGATTCTTGAGCCACAAATCGATGACCAAACTAATTTTTATGTATGATTTTTAGAATTTCTAGAACCTAAATATGAGGAAATAACCTTAGGAAAATTATGCAAATCAAAGCCCTGAAGGAAAATATGAAAATAACATGAAAAAGGAGGAGAAAATGCAAACCGAGGACCTAGAAAAAACAATCAAAATTCTTGGAAAAATTCCAAAATCTCAGAAAAATAATAGAACCTTCACATAGCCTTTTGAAGCCTTAAATATATTTCCATGTGATTAGAATTAAGTCTTTTGGGTTACTAGATTAAATTAGGCAAAAAAGGATGTTAAATAAAACTTAGACCATGCATACTAAATTTGTTCTAACCTTAAAATGCATTTTTGAAGCTCAAATGACAAAAAAGAACTTTAGAAATGGAAATAACACTAAAAAAACTTTAAAGTGACTATAAATATGTGAAAAACAAACTTAAAATGGAAAAGTTATGAATAAAACATTAGAACCATCAAAATTAGGAAAACTGATAAATTTATCAAAACTAGTGTAAGTTGATATCCCAATCTAACTTATAGAATTATTATTGTCTTATTAGGTGACACATCATTTGAGGATGACTTACCACCTGACTATTAAAAATGAGGACTACATAGCAAGGTAAGTAAAATCCAATGACTATTGTTCCTTGTTTGTGCTTGTAGTTAGCACACTTGCATGTGAATATATTAGATATATGAACTAGAATTGTATGTGGGGGTAATTAGGGTATTGATTATGCTTGATTTCTATGATTTATTGTTAAACTACCTTAATTACACTTGGCTAAAGGATTATTTCTTTCCTATGTGTCATGCACTAAGGGCTACCTTAGTCGTAACAGCCTACAATGTACTATATTGAAGTCTATGATTAGCCAAATTTCAACATACACGAACTTCAACATGGTACAAAACATAGAGTTCTACATATACAATAGGTAGAGAAATAAGTGTATATGGTTAATATTACATTCATCTAAAAAAGTCTACTTAAAATAAAAATAAAAATATCTATTTAAATTTTCTTCTTCCTCACTCGCTTATCTACCATCATCTTGAAGATTCTCACTACTGTCTAGATTCTACAAAGGTAAAACTAGAACAATGCCTACAAAAAGGATAAATTGTAGGGGGGTAAGCTATAAAGCTTAGTGAGATCCCAACTCAAAACCACCTTTCACGTAACAAGCAAGTTAACATTTTTAATGCATGAATGCATGAAAAATCATATGCTAATCATCACATGTAGCTAGTCGAAAACTACATGAGGTCTAAGTATATTTCTAACCAATATACCTCTCCTTTGACCTTGGGTTGAAGATCATTTTAAAATTCCATCAGAGTTCAGGCTACCAATTTTGTTGCACTTGCATGCATCTTTGGCTACACAAATCAGAGCCACTCTCTATATATCAATATTTATGCTAGAAGAATGATCTTTTAGGCAAGGACCTGAGACAAACCAAAAGAAAATAATGTTTTCCTTGCCCGCACACCTCTAGATGCATGAACCCAAAACAGAATAATGAACATAGATTCATACCAATACATGACGATCCTTTAGTCATTTTTATATTCTTAGAATAAGACACTCCCTCAAGACATCCTTTCATTATCTATGTAATTGTGATGGAATATATGAAAATATGCAAGAAGATGCTATGCATGATTCATTTCAAAATAAGTATTTCAATATGCTTAACATAAGTTAAGAGGTGACCAAACAATTTGCAGACACTCCATCAACTACAAAAATAGCCATGAATATAAGCAACTTCACTTTCTTTTCCTTTAGGCCTTATCAATCAAACAATCAGCCAAATCAAACACACACATAGGTTCATTAGTATTCAACTTTAGGTGTTACTAAAATTAAAAGCACAAATCAAGTGGCAATCATCATTGGTACTCACCTTGCCATTCTTTTTCAAGGATCATAGACATCAGGTAAAACTTAGCAATCTTCTGAAAAACCTATATAAACATGGAGAAATATTTATACATATAAGAAATAACTACCTTTAAGATAAACTAACATAGTATCCTTGTAGCTAACCCATATTTTATTAAAGTCTTTTAATGTTAAGTCCTTCATTTAGGGAATTAGTCTGCTATCAAGGTCTGTGCTTAGGTCCTTGTTTAGGTAAAGTCCTGCCCCTTCCATAATAAGGCAAATATGTGTCCAAGGAATATGTCAAGAGTAAGTCCATGAATATATGTCCATAAAATGTCCAAAATATGTCAAAAATGTGTCCATGGATGTCCAATAGATCATAGATGGTCATAAGTCCTCATGATTTGAAGCTAAGGCTTTAATATCTTTTCTTTTCACTTTTATGTTCATTAGGAGTTTGAAATATGTCTAATTATTAGAAAAATATTCAAAATGAAAAATAAATAAGATAATCTTACAAAGATGAAGTTCGTTTGATGTGGAATTATGATTAGAATCTACAACTATTACATATAAGTAGTATTAGTGTAAGTATGATAATTATGCTACTGAAAATGATTTGGGTAAATTGGGATTACCACCAATTCCTAAAGTAAATTACCTAAAACATAGAAAATAAGTTAGGTTAGTAACTTCCTTAAGGGATTCAAAAGATAACTTAACCTTCTTGGAAGTTACTTACCTTGGATTTAGAAATTGGTGGTCCAAACTATGATTGTCTTTGGGGATGCAAGTGGGGTTATTTTTTGGTGAAACTTTTTAATCATGTTGGAGAATATGAGGTGTGTTTGGTGGAAAATTGGTGGAAATTTTTCAGAGGAAATGGGCAGCAAATGGCATGTGAAAAGTGGAGTTGCTTGTAGGGGTAAATTTGCTGTTTACCTCTCTTTTTATACTAGTTAAGTTTTGTTGTTTTGTAAATTAATTTGAGTTTTGATTTGGCACACCTAAGGGGACAAGATTAGTCAAGTTTTAGGGTTATAATTTGCCTAATTTCTTATAGGATAAGTTAGGGTAGTGAATGCATAAGATAAGATAAGGTTGAGGTAGTAAAATCACATGGAGTTGAAAAAGTCAATAGGTGGTGGCAGATTTTGGTAGCTTTTCGGTAGTTTCTTGAGCTGATTTTTTATTCATTTTTATTTAAACTCCTTAGCTTAGTCTTAACAAATTTTGGGCTAATTTTGATTAGGTTAGGATTAGGTAAGATGGTCTCAAACATGGGGTGAAACAAGGTTAAGTAATAAGGTATTTTAGGGGGATGAGATTTATGTGTAATTTTCCTTTTATTTATAAGACTCTAAAACTCAAAATTTTCCATGATATCTCTAGGTCATTTACCCATTCGGATCAATTTAATTTAGGATATTTTATATTAAATTAAATTAAGATAGCAAAGGGTGAATTGAATGGTGTCAAGCTAGATGGGTTTTCATGGTGATGCTTCACATGAAGAATGACTCCCAATTTATTTTTTTGAGGGCTCATCTCTTCGAATTATTCCAAGTCCTTTCACTGAGTAATCAAGGTATATCTAAGGTATAATAGGGTAAAATTTGGGTAAGATTTATTAACTATAGGATAAGATGGATAAAGATAAGTAAACCTTAGCAAAAATTGGAAAAATCATATGTTTAGTACATTTTATTGGGATCCGATTTTCATATGTCCACTTTTTAAATTATTTATGTCTTTTTCTTAGGTTATCCAAGATAAAATAGGGTAAGATTGAGATAAGATCAGGTGTAAGAATTGTGATCTTGATAAGATAAGAGTTGAATTTTCATTACTTAGAGGAGAAGTTTGACTTCTCTTGGTGGCGTCTTGGAGAAGTGGATGTTGCTGGTGGAGTATTGTCTAGATTTTTTTATATTTTGTGTATTATTGAGTAATTAAAGATGTAATATTAAATTAGGAATATTTTGGTTAAAATAGATTAAGATTTTGGGGTGGTTTCTGATACGAAATCGGTTTGCTCAGATTCCTAACTGATATGAACTACGCCAACGTGTGACGAAACCCAATACCAATACGTTCGGAATTCGCTACCTAAGATGCCAAACACACTCAAGTGGAAACCGCGACCCGTTGTCTATAAGCGAGACAAGAACCTTGGTATAATATGAAGATGCCACAATCGGGATGAAAGACCGATTGATGAGTCGGGATGAACGCCATGGAATAAAAATCCGATAAGTTCTGGATTAGTTCTTTAAAGAACCAAGAGAGGAATTCTCTCAAAGTGTTTTCAAACTTGTATGCTGTATATTCTATTTTCTATCTATTCTAAACCCTAGGAGCTTTATAGTAGGGTTTACAATTCGTAACAATAAAGGCCTAAAAAGACATAACATCATTAAGTTACGTAAAAATAACAAAACAGGGACGTAAAGGCCGGCGGCGTTGAAATGAAGGCCGGCGGCCTTGGAGTCGGCGTAAGCATATACATGATCGGCGTTGGAGATGTACACGACCATGTACTTCTAGTCGTGTATCTTTCTGTGGAAATCTTGACAATGTACACGACCGTGTACTTCTAGTCGTGTATCTTTCTGTGGAAATCTTGATAACATACATGATCGTGTACTTCTAGCCGTGTATCTTTCTGTGGAAATTCTTGACACCATACATGGCCATGCCTTTGAACCGTGTATACGACCGTATATGATTCTGTGTAACCTCCAGACTCCTACACGGTCGTGCCTTGTAAAGACACGCCCTCTTCAACCTGTATCTGTTATGCCTTGTACAAGAGCAAGGGCATTCCCATGGTTGTTCCAATCCTTTCCAACTTCATGATTGCTCCAATCCTTTTCGACTTCATGGACATCCTTTATCAACCCGTTAAGTTCTTCCTTTAATCATTTCGCTCGAGTTCTTGTGATTGGTTCAGGTGGCACTTCAAGAGGATCCACATTCCATCTTCTGGCTTGGCTCCCATCATGGCTCTCATCATTCCCCTCCTCTTGAAAAGGATTTGTCCTCAAATCATCGCCTGCATCAAAAGGACTCAAATCAGTAACATTAAATGTAGCACTTACTTGATACTCACCAGGTAAATCTATCTTGTATGCATTATCATTGATGCGCTCAAGAATTTGAAATGGTCCATCGCCTCTAGGAAGTATTTTAGATCGACGCTGCACAGGAAACCGCTCTTTGCGCATGTGAACCCAAACCTAGTCTTTAGGTTCAAAGACAACTTGTCGACGACCCTTCTTGGCTTGTTTCACATACTGCTCTATTCTTCGCTCAATGTTTAACCTTGTCTTCTCATGGATTAGTTTAACAAATTCTACTTTCTTCTTGCCATCTAGATTAACATACTCAGAAATAGGTAGAGGTGATAAATCCAAAGGAGTTAGTGGATTAAAACCGTACACAATTTCAAAAGGAGTAAACTTAGTAGCAGAATGCATTGTGCGATTATAGGCAATTTCAACATGCGGCAAACAATCCTCCCAACTTTTAATGTTCTTTTTAATGACAACCCTCAACAAAGTAGATAAAGTTCGATTAACTACCTCAGCTTGACCATCAGTCTGTGGATGACAAGTAGTAGAAAACAATAACTTAGTTCCTAACTTAGCCCACAATGTCTTCCAGAAGTAGCTTAAGAACTTAGCATCTCTATCCGATACGATTGTTCTAGGCATACCATGTAATCTCACAACTTCCCTAAAGAACAAATTAACAATATTGCAAGCATCATTTATTTTGTGACAAGGAATGAAATGTGCCATTTTAGAGAATCTATCCACGACTACAAAAATAGAATCTCGACCATGTCTAGACTTGGGTAAGCCTAACACAGAATCCATGGAAATATCTACCCAAAGCTCATGAGGAATGACACTAGACCCATATAACCCATCTAATAAGTCATCTAAGCGAGGAATAGGATGACGATACATTACCGTGATGTTGTTGATGGCGTGGCAGTCAACACACATTCTCCATGACCCATCCTTATTAAGCACCAAAATCACAGGCACTGCACATGGACTCATGCTTTCTCTCACGTACCCCTTCTCCATTAATTCATCGACCTGCCTTTGGAGTTCCTTTGTCTCCTCTGGATTGCTCCTATAAGCCGGTTTGTTTGGAATCGATGCTCCGGGTACTAGGTCGATCTGGTGCTCAATACCACGAATAGGTGGTAATCCCTTTGGAATCTCCTCAGGGAAGACATCTTCAAAGTCCTGCACAATAGAAACAACCACACTAGGCAAAGAGTTAAATAGTTCATTAGTATTCAAACAAGTTTCCTTAAAAACCAGCAACAACATAGGTTGCTTCATCACTAACGCTCTCCTCACTACACTCGCTCTTGCCACACAACTCTCCTTTTGCAAGGCTGCACTTCCCTTTTCACTCACCACCAAAGTTGATCCCCCTCCAACTTGGTCTCTCACACTCTTTCCAGCCTTCCTCTCTTTTTCCTTTTGATATCGACTTTCGTACTCCATTTCTTTCTCGTTATCTTTTGCTTTCTCACTCTCCCTCTGTTTTTCACTCACCTTATATTTTGCAAAAGACTGTTGTAGCTGCAACTGATCCTCATACACCTGTTTAGGTGTTAAAGGTTTAAGATTAAAGCTTTTCCCTTGGTGAACAAGCGTATACTTGTTAGAAAAGCCATCATGAACAACCTTCCTATCAAATTGCCATGGCCTCCCCAACAACACATGATACGCTTGCATTGGCACTACATCGCATAACACCTCATCCTCATACCTACCGATGCGAAAAGCAATCAAGGCTTGCTTACTCACCTTAGTCTCGCCACTATCATTCAACCACTGCAATTTATATGGACTAGGGTGTTTAGTAGTCTTGAGTCTCAGCCTCTCGACAATAAAATTACTCACCACATTAGTGCAACTTCCTCCATCAATGATCAAACTGCAAATATGATCACCTAGATAACATCTAGTATGAAAGATATTCTCTCGTTGCACCTCCTCTTCTTCCTTCACCTGCACATTCAAAGCTCTCTTTACTATTGTGACTAACTTCCCTACTGCAGGCTCCTCATCATCACTAGCGTCCTCTAATAGAGGCATATCATCCTCTTCACTATCCCCCTCAATCTCATACTCACCATCATCATGCAGAATCAAAACACGCCTATTCGGACATTGACTAGCAATATGGCCTCTACGTTGGCATTTAAAACATCTAATGTCACGATTTCTGGGAGTAGAAGAGTCAGGTTTACCTTGATCACCAGGAGTAGAACCCGCTTGCCTCTGCTCTCCTTTTGGTTTGGTGGATAAAGGCTTTTCTTCCTTCTTCCATCAGTTAGTCTTCCAAGCGGATGAACCAGCACCCAGTTGAAACCGTGCAGTACTACTACCTTTCCTCCTGCGTTGGTTCTCAACCTTTATAGCCATATGAACCATATCTTCCAATTCTACATAATGCTGCAATTCCACAAAATTTTGAATTTCTCTATTCAATCCAACAAGGAACTTAGCCATGGTAGCCTCTCTATCCTCCTCTACATTGGCCCTAATCATAGTAACTTCCATCTCCTTGAAATACTCATCCACACTTCGGCTTCCCTGCCTAAGAGTTTGCAATTTGTTTTGTAATTCACGATAGTAATATGCAGGCACAAACCGCTTCTTCATCACCCTCTTCATCTCTTCCCATGACTCAATAGGTGGTTCACCATTCCTTCTTCGATTCAACATTAGTTGATCCCACCACACTATGGCATAATCTGAAAATTCAATGGTAGCAAGTTTCACTTTCTTTCTCCCACTATAGTTGTGACAATCAAACACCATCTTTACCTTCTTCTCCCACTCTAAGTACGCATCGGGATCATTCTTCCCTTGGAAAGGAGGGATCTTCATCTTTATACTACTCAGTTGATTATCCTCTCTATTCCTATCTCCTCTATCTTCCCAATCCCTAGTTCCTCTATTCCTACCACTATAACCTCTATAACTCCCGACAGAAAGTTCATCAAATTCATCATCAGACATTCCATCTCCACCCCTTTGTACTATCCTAGAACAACTCTCCCTCTTACGCCCTTGGAAGACATTTTTAGATTGCTCTAGTCTTTGTTCCACCGTCTCATGAATTTGTTCCATGCCCTCTTGAAACATTCTCTTCATCTCACCCCTCAACGCCTCAATTACTAACCTAGCATCAAACCTTCCCCTCTCACCTTCAGGAGAATGTTGCCTCGACATAGTTCCTGTAAAAAAGATTAGTACTAACACAAATATATATAATTAAGTCTCACGATACACTCCCTTATGTGTTTCACTCAAAGGATGATGTCACACAGTCACTCGTGTATTCTTACAAGCAATGATGATATCAACTCACCAATTCCTCTTCTCAATTCTCTTGGAACTAACCCAAACTACACCAATTCCCTTCCGTAGAATTCAAAACAACTCTAGGGCTCGAAAATTTTCCTCTTTTTCTTTCAGATTTTTTTTCGTTGCCTTTGTTTTGTTGCTCTTGATCACGTTCCTTTTTTTTTTTGTCGTGATTCTTCCTTCTTTTTTTTTTTTTGTAACAAAATTGAATAGAAGGCACTACACTTTCAATAGACAATTAACACTATGAAATTGAATACGAACAATTGATATGAACGATTGGAGTTAGGGTTTTGATGTTACCATCCTCAAACCGAACTGATGTTTAACAAACCTAGGCTCTGATACCAAACTGATATGAAATCGGTTTGCTCGGATTCCTAACTGATACGAACTACGCCAACGTGTGACGAAACCCAATACCAGTACGTTCGGAATTCGCTACCTAAGATGCCAAACACACTCAAGTGGAAACCGCGACCTGTTGTCTATAAGCGAGACAAGAACCTTGGTATAATATGAAGACACCACAATCAGGATGAAAGACCGATTGATAAGTCGGGATGAACGCCACAGAATAAAAATCCGATAAGTTCTATATTAGTTCTTCAAAGAACCAAGAGAGGAATTCTCTCAAAGTGTTTTCAAACTTGTATGTTGTATATTCTATTTTCTATCTATTCTAAACCCTAGGAGCTTTATAGTAGGGTTTATAATTCGTAACAATAAAGGCCCAAAATGACATAACATCATTAAGTTGCATAAAAATAACAAAACAGGGACGTAAAGGCCGGCGGCCTTAGAGCCGGTGTAAGCATATACACGATCGGCGTTGGAGATGTACACGACCGTGTACTTCTAATCGTGTATCTTTCTGTGGAAATGTTGACAATGTACATGACCGTGTACTTCTAGTCGTGTATCTTCCTATGGAAATCTTGACAACATACACGACCGTGTACTTCTAGTCATGTATCTTTCTGTGGAAATTCTTGATACCATACACGACCATGCCTTTGAACCGTGTATACGACCATGTATGATTATGTGTAACCTCCAGACTCCTACATGACCGTGCTTTGTAAAAACACGCCCTCTTCAACCCGTATCCGTTATGACTTGTACAAGAGCAAGGGCATTCCCATGGTTATTCCAATCCTTTCCAACTTCATGATTGCTCTAATCCTTTCTGACTTCATGGACATCCTTTATCAACCTGTTAAGTGCTTCCTTTAATCGTTTCGCTTGAGTTCTTGTGATCAGTCCAGGTGGCACTTCAAGAGGATCCACATTCCATCTTCTAGCTTGGCTCCCATCATGGCTCTCATCAGTTTCAAGCTTAATCGCTGAGAAGGCTTTTAAGGCAAGGTTTAAGGGACTTTCGATTTTGATTATGTTTTATAATTTAATTTGTATTTTTATTTTTGCTAATCTATGTTCTAGGCTATTAATCCTCATGATTGGGATTAAATTAGGATAGATTTGGAAAGGATTAGAGTCAAGTCAATGCAAGTCTTTTTGAGTTGTCTAATTATTTATCGAAAGTTGACTCAAGTCAAATTGGAGTGGACTTTAGTCAACTGAGTTGGGGTTTTTAAATCTAATACTTAAGGAATGTTTGGGGCTAAGTACTGGTTCTATAGGTGAAATTTGATAAATTTTGAATTTAGTTTACTAGGTGAAATATTGAGAATAAGATTGAACTCTTAAATAGGGAGTTTAGTGGAAATTAGCACAGTTGACAATTTTCAACTGAACTTTTATTGAGTCAAATCCATCGGTTCTATTGGAAAAGGACATCGTGTGATTCCTTGGTATTTTATTTATCAAGTCTTTTCTAAGTCAACCCAGGTTTTAGCTCTTATGCTTTAAGTTTACTCAAGTCTTCCCGGTGGTATGGAATTGAAGACTTATTATGTTAATGGGCTAAATTGAGTTAGTTGACTTTTGTTGACCTTTACTTTAATTAAGTTAACTTAGGTCAACTATGATATATCGGGTTATCTCTAATTTCTAGACTAATCTTAGGTTCATTTAGAGCTATAGCTTAAACATATTTTTTTTATCGTAACCTATTCGATAAAGTTTCTATTGAATGAAATTTCAGGGAGTTACACTGTGTGTTTAGAGTATAGAAATTGTGAGTGTCTATATTAAATTACTATAGATGCTTAATAACTTGGCTTAATATTATTTGGCCATAAATAAACTGAGTCCTGTGTCACAAACTCTTGCATGTAAGGTCATTGGCATTATGTGGTGGTATGGAAAGGCCTCGTAGAGGTGTACTCCATGGGCATACCTTGTCTTAACCTTTAAGAACTATGTGGAATTGGAAAATGTTACCTTCTAATTGAGACTTAAGAATACATAGTCTGGGATTCATCACTTAATGGTGATTGAGCTTATGAGCCTATCACAATCCATACCCCAAATGAGTTTAGTATGTATATACGTATTTTCACGTTTATTGAAATATAGTACAAAAATATATATAGACTTTATGAATTTTCTCAAAAGACAGCCTAAGGTCATTAGAGCTTGGAGTTAATGTGTAGTTCGTGATTTCTTAACATAGGCAACAGTGGATGTAAATCCGTGCTGTATGTGGTGTTCGGTAAACTATATATATTGTTGCATTCATGTGATTGCTCATGTATGACTTGTGCTTAATTAAATAATTTGCTTGTTATTGCATGTTGGCTTAGTAGGAGGATATATCTCACTAAGCTATATAGTTTACAACCTTACAAATTTCCCTTGTTATAGGCACAATTTTGGTTAGAACCTAATAGACAGATGCCAAAGGTTAGTACGAGAAGCAAGGAAGCAGTGAAGAATCTGAGTAGAGAGATCACCTTTATATTTTTGTTTAAGTTCTTGTTTTAATTTTCAGTACTTAGTAGGATTGAAATATATTAAAGTTATTGACCTATAAATTATGACAATTACCTGTGGACTTTAAAATGTTTCATTACTCTGAATTATTATTTGTCTTTGGATTTCTTGAAAACGTTAAATCCTAATCAGGAATTTGGATGTAAGTATGCTTTATATGTTGTAAGGCAAACTCCTAGATAATGGAGGGGTTATCCTTGGGTTTTTGTGTAGCATACAGTAGAAACTATGCATCTTAAGGGCCCATAAGGCATGACATGTGTAACAACTCATAAGCCTCTTTTGATCTCTTTTTCATTATTGGTTTCCCTAGTGACTGCATCTAGCATCATCTTTAACTTATATCCTAACCTATTATAAAATGTGTTAATTTGACTTTAAACAGGTAACCTATGGTGGGGGCATTTTTTTAACAAATCCTTGAATCTCTCATATGCCTTATATAATGGTTCCCATCAATTTACATAAACATCATAATGTCATTCTTCAATGCGGCTATTTTTCTTAGAGGAAAAAAATATGATATAAATCTTTAAGCTAATTGATCCTAACAGTAATGGAGTTAGGCGGTAAGGAACTTAACTAATTTTGAGCCTTGTCCATTAAAGAAAGTGAATGACAGTAGTTAGATCACATGATTGGATACCCCATTTATTTTTAAATTAAGCATATTTGTAGAAAATTTTGAATGCGATGATAGGGAGTCTTTGATGGCAAATTACTAAATTGGTTAACTTACGCCATTTGAATCAATGTTGGCTTAAGTGTAAAATTATTTGCTTGACTTGTGGGCTAGGTGATTGGTGGAGTAACTCTATCCATATTTGGGACTAAGTACTCCTATAGGGCTTAATACTAGCCATTTCCTCCATTTTCATTTACCGCATGGTAGTTGTTCCCATTTACATTTTGTCCATTCCCATTAATCTTGATTCCATTGTACCTATTACCATTTCCACCATTGAAATCATCTCCTAAAATCTCTGTTTCTCTTTCTTAATCCATTTTTCTTCTTTCTCTTATTTGCTTATGATATTCTATCAATCTCTAGGTCAAACTGTACTGTTATTTCTCTCATCCTTCCTCTCAGCATATACTTATCAACTTCCTCATAGAACTAAATTTCAAACTCTAACAAAGCCTAATTCTACTCCTTTCCAAATGAATCAAATTGCTAAACTGCAACTTGTAAATATAATAAAAATATCCAGTTAATAGCAACAAATATAATGTAGAATTCATATCAACAACTCAAGAGAATACTAAAGATTCAAATTTTAACAACTAGAAGCACTAAAAACTTAGAATAAAGCTATTAAACTACTCTCATAATATAAAATGAAAACAAAAGCCTAGTCTTAGAGTCCTAAGCTAATATAATATTGGCTTGAAATCTTTTCTTCTCTTGCAATAGTGCCAAAAACTGACAATATGTTAATACTACTATGAAAATTAATGTAGGAATAAATAAAATAAGCATGTCATAATCGACCTGTGTGATACGTCATACTATAGAAATAAAGATTGGAGGGTATTCACCAAGTTGATCTCTTAAGGAAGAAAGATTTAGCTAAATACTAGATATGGGCTTACTACTTTAATCTAGGAAAACATAATTAAGGTTCAAATGTTGAATAATATCAATTACCCTTAAAGCTAAAAAAATATTCATAATAGCTATGCATGAACGGTATAGGATTGTGAATCTTATCCATTAGATTTCTTGATAAACCATGCCATTTAGTATTTAATAGGGTTTTGATAAAAACTTTATTAGAATTCACTTGAACCCATCTTCATGCATCAGTAGATGAAATCCACTATATAGTGAGAACATCATGTTATGGGATGTTTTCCTCTTTGATCAACTAAGTATTTAGCTACTATCACTACCTAAATACTCTAATTAGTAATGTGGACCATTTACTTAGTCAATCTCATGATCCACTAACGTACTTTTTAAAACACATGAAGCTAAGACTACAATAAACTAGTTTCTAAAAATCACTTTTTAAAGGAAGTGTATTGGATCATGATTGTTATGTAGTGTGGTGAGTCAAGGTCTACTAGATAATAGACTTGAAACAATTTGAAAAGAAAAAAATTAATAATTATTACTAAAGCTATTAACTAACACGATTATTAAAGATGTAGGATTATGATAACTAATCCTATACAACTTGTAGCAATTCATGTTGATTTGAGTATGTTACAGTGTCTCTAAATAGATTTTACTGAAATTCACTTGAATCCATCTTCATAGTTATGCTAATGAGATTCACTACGAAGTAAAACCTCCAGTTACAATGCATTTTCCTATATGATCAGTTAAATAATTGACCCATGTCACTGACTACTTACTCTAATTATAAATATGACTTAATCACCAGATTGACCTCATAACCCATATTTATAACCACATGATCAGAGTGAATTTAATATTTCAAAAAAATTCAATGGTCACTTAATTTATAAAAAATAGTCTTATAATCTCAAACAAAATTTAAATCCTTAATTAGGCATTTAGAATCCAAAATATGTTAAACACAATGGACATGCAATTTAATAGGTTTCTCAAGAGCAGTACACTAAAACTCCATTCAAATACATAAGTATGTATTCAAACAACACTACCTATATATTAAGTTCCATCAAAATAACACAAACCTACAATAATCTATTTAGATCATGATAAAATTAACAAAAATAAAATAAAATAACTCAAGAAACACATATTGATCATTAAAAACAAAGTAGAGAAGGTTAGAAATCACCAATGTCTTTAATGCCTAAAATGTGTTCCTAAATCTCCAAAATACAAGAAAATAACCAAAATTATTCTAAACAACTAAAAATAACTTAAACACTAGTAGAGTAATGGAGAAGAGTTGGAAAAGTGGAATAAAAATGTAGCTCTCACCATCTAAGCTGCAAATGCAACTTTTTATATCTAATGCAAACTAACGGGATGGTTAAAGATGAACTAGTGAACACGCATTAACCCTTAGTGAATTAAGGTTTAAGGTTTTAGTTAATGGATTAGTTGGATGGTTTAGGGTCTTATTAGCCAACTATTCTAGCTAATGCCTCTAACCCTTAATTGGTCCTTAGTGTCCGATTGATTGATATGTTAGCATCCAAATGATTTAGCAAGCAACTACCTGATTCATCAACAACCAATTAACCAATCCATGTTAGTCTTTTATACCCAATTATAAGGTGACTATCTAGATGGTAGTAAAGCTTCTAGTTGGCTAGTACCCCTATTTCCTACAAAAACAACCAAAATCAATAACACAAATTGGTTCTTTTTCATTCAATTTATAGATAGGAATCTGACCTCTAGTCTAATCACTTAAGCTAGGGTGCATAAACTCTAAAACTTGACAAAGAGAATGCTCTTTAGCTAACCAATTGAGGATAAAGCCACTTACCTTTAGGGGCTCCACTTCCATTATCTATTGAGCTACTATCTAATGTTGATAGGAATCTAATTTGCATAGGACCAATCACTAGAGCCCGAGGCAAGGGTTTACAAAATCTAACTATGAGGATCCTCCATGAACAACTAAACCCTCAGGATGTTGATTTAGTACCTACTTTTGTATTACATAATTGTTATGCATTCTAGTAGGTACATTTATCAGTTTTACGGGATGGCGAATAAAACATGCTAAAGTTCAAATTGGGGACATTCTTAAACTCACATCTAATGGTCCATAATGTGTTCACTTGAATTGAAGAACTGGCCACTTGAAGACCATTTGTTTTGTATTTGTAATTTTTAGTACATTTTTACCCTAATTGGAGCAAGTATAAATACTTGCTAACTAGGAATTTTAGGGAGCTTTTTGATATTTTTGAGAAAAACATACACTTTGGTTGTGAGGGTTCATCCTTTACAATCAAAGATCTCTTATCAATTTCTTTGTGAAATTGTGGAGAAAATCAACAAGAGTAGGTTGTGAGTCACATCAATCTTACTTTTGTTATTTAACAAATTATGTTTAGTGAGTAATATCTAGGTACAATTTGTGGTTACTTGTTCATTCACGTGAATTAGGGTTATATTTTTCTGATCTAATTATTTCAATTCGAAATCGAATCCTAATTCAATTGCTTATTCTTCCATTGAAGATCACATACTTTTTTGTTCTTACATCCATTTGATATTTGCATATTTGGAATCAAGTTCATCACACCATTTTGAGTACTAATTGTGTAATTGATTCTTCATTTGTATTGTGTGCTTGTAATTGGACAAAAGCACATCATAATTTGGTATCAGAGCACGGTTTTAAGAAGGGGAATTGCGTGAACTTCATTTGACATTTAAGGTTCTTAGATTGACTTCTTGATACGAATTGTTGAAGTGAGATTGTGGTTTTTGTTGCATTATAATTGTGTTGTTGAAGTAGACTTAAAGTACTTGTAGTAGCCTTTGTCTTCTTGAACGTGTCGTGAGGGAAGGAGGTGTGTTTCCTTTATGATTGTTCAGAATTGAAGTTACATTCATTGAGACAAAGAAGAGTGAATTACTTGTTTATGTTTTCGAAAATTGAGGAGTGTCATTTGCAATTTTCAAATTTGCCTTACGTGGAGATTAGGAAAATTATTTGAAATTCAAACACATTCATTAAGTTTGAAGAAGTTATTGTGTAGTATTAATTGAATGTTATTTGAATTTTGAATTGCTTCTTACCATTTGTGGAGAAGTTGCATTAAGAGTAGTATTTAAATTTGTTGAGCCGTGATTGTGTAGTGAAGTAGTATTTTATGGATTGAGGAAGTGCTGCACGTGAAGTGTAAGTGGAGTTGTGTTTGAAACTTGCACCATGATTGAAAAAGTGTGTGTATGGCGGAGTGAGTTGTGTTGTGAAGGGTATTACAACGTGTTGTGTTGTGTATGTTGTGGTGAAAAGGGTGTTGCACATGGAGGTGGAAGTATGTGCATGTGCCATGATTAAAAATGGAGTTATAGTGGTTAAAATTTGAATTTCAAAAGCAAGCATTAAAGTGTGGGAGTTATTATGTATTGATGCTTGAACACTTGCTTAGTTGAATTCATTAACCTACTATTTGGAAGAGTGTTTAGTTATTGCTTCAACTTGTTGTTGCCGTAATTGAAGTGTGGTAAAGTCTATTGTTAGTTTGTTGAAGTTAGTAAGCCACAATGTCAAGTGATTTGCATTTATCTACTAATGTACTGATACGAACCACGCCAACCCGTGACGAAACCCAATACCAATACGTTCGGAAATTCGTTGCCTAAGACGCCCAAACACCTAAAGTGGAAACCGCAACTCATTGTCTATAAGCGAGACAAGAACCTTGGTATAAAAACGAAGACGCCACAATCGGGATGAAAGACCAATTCATAAGTCGGGATGAACGCCATGGAAATCAATCCGATAAGTTCGATTTAGTTTTTGAAGAACCAAGAGAGGTGCCTCTCAAAAGTGTTTAATGTTCAAAGATGTATCCTATTGTTCTAAACCCTAGGAGCTTTTATACTAGGGTTACAATTCGTGTAAAACAAGTCCAAAACGACGTAGTTTAGATAAGTGGCGTAAAAACACGAAAACAGAACAAGCTAGCCGACAGGGGATACATGACCATGTACATGACCGTGTACCATTCTGTACAGCTTCTGGCAACATACACGGCCGTGTACATGACCGTGTACTTTTCTGTGCACATTCCGGCCACATACACGACCGTGTACTTCTAGTCGTGTACCTTCCTGGGGATTTGCTTGACTCAATACACGGCCGTGTGTCTGGCCATGTATGATTCTGTGCAATCTTGAGATTCCTACACGGTCGTGCCTTTAAAATACACGCCCTCTTCATCCCGTGTCCAGTATAACTTGTACAAAAGCAAGGGTCTTCCCATGGTTGTTCCAATCCGTTCCAACTTCATGATTGCTCCAATCCTTTTCGGCTTCATGGACAACCTTTATCAACCCGTTAAGTGCTTCCTTGAATCGTTTTGCTTGATTTCTTATGATCGGTCCAGGCGACACTTCAAGAGGATCCACATTTCTTCTTCCGGCTTGGCTCTTATCATGGATCTCATCATTCCCCTCCTCTTGAAAAGGATTTGTCCTCAAATCATTGCCTGCATCAAATGGACTTAGATCAATAACATTAAACATGACACTTACTGGATACTCACCTGGTAGATCTTTCTTGTATGCATTATCATTGATGCGCTCAAGACTTTGAATTGGTCCATCGCCTCTAGGAAGTATTTTAGATCTACACTGTACGAGAATCCGCTCTTTATGCATGTGAACCCAAATCCAATCTCTAGGTTCAAAAACAGCTTGTCGATAACCCTTGTTGGCTTGTTTCACATACTTCTCAGTTCTTCGCTCAATGTTTAGCCTTCTCAAGAAATCTGCCTTAGAATCAGCTTCAAAACTCACAAACTTGTTAGGTTGCAATGGCAAGATATAAATAGGATCTAGTGGGTTAAAACGACACACAATCTCAAATGGTGAACAATGAATAATGCTATTTAAAGCCTTATTACATGCAAACTCCACAAATGGTAGGCAATCCTTCCAAGTCCTAATGTTCTTCTCTATGATTGCCCCTAAAAATTGAATTAAAGTCTTGTTAACCACCTCAATTTGCCCATCAGTTTGTGGGTGACAGATAGTTGAAAACATTAGTTTAGTTCCCCACTTTTCCCACAATACTCTCCAACAATGACTCGAAATCTTTACATCCCGATCACTAACAATGCTACTAGGTATACCATGCGGACGCACTACCTCTCTAAAGAACAAATCAACAATGTGTATAGCATCATCAATTTTATGACAAAGACTGAAATGAACCATTGTAGAAATCCTATCCACAACCACAAAAATAGAATCTCGACCATGCCTAGGCTTAGATAATCCTAACACAAAATCCATAAAAATATCTACCCAAGGCTCATGAGGAATGACACTATACTCATATAACCAATCTAAGAAGTCATCTAAGCGATGAATGGGATGACGATACTTTACCGTGATGTTGTTGATGGCGCGGTAGTCAACACACATCCTCCATGTCCTATCCTTCTTAGGCACCAAAATCACAGGCACTGCACATGGACTCATGCTCTCTCTCACGTACCCCTTCTCCATTAATTCTTCGACCTGCCTTTGGAGTTCCTTTGTTTCCTCCGAGTTGCTCCTATAAGCTGGCTTGTTTGGAATCGATGCTCCAGGTACAAGGTCAATCTGGTGCTCAATACCACGAATAGGTGGTAATCCCTTTGGAATCTCCTCAGGAAAGACATCTTCAAAGTCTTGCACAAGAGACACAACCACACTAGGCAAAGAGTTAGACAATTCGTTAGTAGTCAAACATGTTTCTTTAAAAACCAGCAACAACATAGGTTGCCTCATCACTAACGCTCTCCTTACTACACTCGCTCTTGCCACACAACTCTCCTTTTGCAAGGCTGCCCTCTCCTTTTCACTCACCACCAAAGTTGATCCCCCTTCATCCTGGCCTCTCACACTCTTTCCAACCTTCCTCTCCTTTTCCCTTTGATCCTGACTTTTATATTCCTTTTTCTTCTCATTGTCTTTTGCTCTTTCACTCTCACTCTGCTTTTCAGTCACCTTGTGTTTTGCAAACGACTGTTGTAGCTGCAACTGGTCCTCATACACTTGTTTAGGTGTTAATGGTTTAAGGTTAAAACTTTTCCCTTGGTGAACAAGGGTATACTTGTTAGTAAAGCCATCATGAACAGCCTTCCTATCAAATTGCCATGGCCTCCCCAAGAATACATGACATGCTTGCATTGGCACTACATCGCATAACACCTCATCCTCATATCTACCAATGCGGAAACCAATCAAGACTTGCTTACTTACCTTAGTCTCACCACTATCATTCAACCACTGCAATTTATATGGACTAGGGTGTCTAACAGTTTTGAGCCCCAGCCTCTCAACAATAAAATTGCTCACTACATTGGTGCAACTTCCCCCATCAATAATCAAACTACAAATGTGATCTCCTAGATAACATCTAGTATGAAATATATTCTTTCTTTTCCTTTCTCCTCTATCTTCCCAATCCCTAGTTCCTCTATTCCGACCACTATAACCTCTATAACTCCCAACAGAAGGCTCATAAAAATCATCATCGGACATTTTATCTCCACCACTCGGTACTCTCCTAGAACGACTCTCCCTCTTACGCCCTTGGAATACGTTTGTGGATTGCTCTAGTCTTTGCTCTACCGTCTCATGAATTTGTTCCATTCCCTCTTGGAACATCCTCTTCATTTCTCCCCTCAACGCCTCAATTACTACCCTAGCATCAAACCTTCCCCTCTCACCTTCAAGAGAATGTTGTCTCGACATAGTCCCTGTAGAAAAGATTAGTACTAAGACAAATATATATATAATCAAACCTCACGATACACTCCCTTACGTTTTTCGCTCAAATGATGATATCACACAGTCACTCGTGTATTGTCACAAACAACGATGATATCACTCACCAATTTCCTCTTCTCAATTCTCTTGGAACTAACCCGAACTACACCAATTTCCTTCCGTTGAATTCAAAACTAACTCTAGGGTTCGTAAAATTTTCCTCTATTTTTCTATCCGAATTTTTTTTTTTGTCTCTGTTTTTGGCTTCTGATCATGTTTCTCTTTCCTTTTCTTTTCCCTTCTTTTTTTTTTTTTGGTCGTGATTTTTACTCTCTTTTTTTTTTTTTTTTACAATCGACTAGTAAATACTACACTATCAAAAGACAATTAATATTACGAAATTGAATACGATAATTGATATGAACGATTGGAGTTAGGGTTTTTGATATTACCTTCCTTAACCGAACTTGATGTTTTGACAAACCTAAGCTCTGATACCAAACTGATACGAACCACGCCAACACGTGACGAAACCCAATACCAATACGTTCGGAAATTCGTTGCCTAAGACGCCCAAACACCTAAAGTGGAAACCGCGACCCGTCATCTATAAGCGAGACAAGAACCTTGGTATAAAAACGAAGACGCCACAATCGGGATGAAAGACCGATTGATAAATCGGGATGAACGCCACGGAAATCAATCCGATAAGTTCGATTTAGTTCTTGAAGAACCAAGAGAGGTGCCTCTCAAAAGTGTTTAATGTTCAAAGATGTATCCTATTGTTCTAAACCCTAGGAGCTTTTATACTAGGGTTACAATTCGTGTAAAACAAGTCCAAAACGACGTAGTTTAGATAAGTGGCATAAAAACGCGAAAATAGAACAAGCTAGCCGGCAGGGGATACACGGCCATGTACACGACCGTGTACTTTGGCCATGTACCTTTCTGTACAACTTCTGGCAACATACACGGCTGTGTACACGACCGTGTACTTTGGCCGTGTACTTTTCTATGCACATTCCGGCCACATACACGACCGTGTACTTCTGGTCATGTACCTTCCTGGGGATTTGCTTGACTCAATATACGGCCGTGCCTTTTAGCCGTGTGTCTGGCCGTGTATGATTCTGTGCAATCTTGAGATTCCTATACGGTTGTGCCTTTAAAATACACGCCCTCTTCATCCCGTGTCCAGTATAACTTGTACAAAAGCAAGGGTCTTCCCATGGTTGTTCCAATTCGTTCCAACTTCATGATTGCTCCAATCCTTTCCGGCTTCATGGACAACCTTTATCAACCTGTTAAATGCTTCCTTGAATCGTTTTGCTCGATTTCTTGTGATCGGTCCAGGCGGCACTTCAAGAGGATCTACATTTCTTCTTCCAGCTTGGCTCTCATCGTGGATCTCATCATGTACTATGCTGGGCCTTGACTTCTTTTACAACTATTGATGATGAGCAAAGAGAAAACTTGTTTCACACTTCTTGTAGGGTGTAAGGTAATTTGTGTGTCATTATTATTGATTGTGGTAGTTGTACTGATGTTGTGGCTGCCTCATTAGTATCGAAATTGAAACTTGTAACTACCCTGCATCCAAAACCCTATAAATTACATTGGCTAAGTGAGCAAAGGAGTCTCCATGTGACCTAGAGAGCTAGGGTACCTTTCAGTATTGGGGATAAATATCATGACGAAATTGAATGTGATATTCTTCCTATGTGTGCATCCCATATATTGCTTGGCAGGCTTTGGTTATATAATAGGAGGGTTTTACATGATGGCTTCAGAAATACCTATGTATTCCAGAAAGAGGGTAAACATATCATACTAAACCTAATGTTACCTTCAAAGGTCTAAGAGGTTCAGCAACAGATTAGTAGACCATTAGAGATCAAAGTGGTTCCAATACAAGCCAAGAAATTTGGGAAAAAAAAGGTCTTATTGATGGGACAGAGTGAGTTAGAGGAGGCCATAACAAATGAAAGCCCAATATACTTGTTGTAGATGAGATATGCCTTAGGGATGGAGGGGCGCCAGCATCTACCCCCTGTAGTATCTCAAGTATTGGATGAGTATAGTGACCTTTTTAGTAATGATTTGCTAGAGGGTTTACCACCTTTGAGTGGTATAAAGCATGCCATCAACTTCTTTCCTGGGTTAGCTTTGCCAAATCGACCTATGTATCGCACGAATCCTAAAGAGGCTAAGGAATTAAAATTTCAAGTGGATGAGCTAATTGAACGGGGTTTTGTTAGGGAGAATCTCAGTCCTTGTGCTGTTCCAGCCCTTTTTGTCCTTAAGAAGGATGGTACTTAGAGAATGTGCATTGATAGTCGAGCCATCAACAAAATTACCGTCAAATGCCAGTATCCTATTCCTAGACTTGATGATATGTTAGATGAACTATATGGTGCATAGGTGTTCTCCAAGGTGGATCTTAAAAGCGGATATCATCAAATTCAGATGAAAGACGGAGACAAGTGGAAGACCGCTTTTAAAATACGCCATGGACTGTACGAATGGATGGTTATGCCGTTTGGTTTGTGTAATGCTCCTAGCACATTTATGACGTTAATGAATCATGTAACGGAGGAGTTTCTAGGTAAACTTGTTGTTGTTTATTTTGATGATATTCAGATATATAGTAAAATTCTAAAAAGTCATGTGGAGCATCTTCAGGCGATATTTTCAATCTTGAGGGTGCAGCAATTGTTTACCAATCTCCAAAAGTGTTCCTTCTACTAAACTGAGGTAACACTTTTAGGATTTATTGTATTTGGTTCTGGTGTCAGGGTTGATGAGGAGAAAGTGAGGGCTATTAGTCAATGGTTGACACCAAAATCAGTCATGGAGGTAAGGAGTTTCCATGGACTAGCTTCATTTTATAGGCGCTTTGTCTACAATTTTAGTAGCATTGTTAGTCCATTAACTGAACTGACTAAGAAAAATGTTCCTTTTATTTAGGGTGAGAAGGCCCAAAAGAGTTTCGAAGAGGTAAAGAAAAAACTTACTAGTGCTCTAGTATTGGCTTTACCCGATTTTGATTAAGTTTTTGAGTTAGAATGTAATGCTTCTAGGATAGGGATTGGTGCTATGTTGATGCAGGATAAGAGGCATATTGCCTACTTTAGTGAAAAGTTGAGTGCTGCAACTTTGAACTACTCTATATATGATAAGGAATTCTATTCCTTATTGAGGGTTCTGATGACATGGCAACATTATCTCCTTCCGAGAGAATTCATCATCTACACCGATCATGAGTCACTGAAACATTTCAGGGGTCAGCAAAATCTGTTTAAACACCAAGCTAAATGGGTGGAGTTTTTGGAGATTTTTACATATGTGATTAAGTACAAGAAGGGTAACCAGAATATGGTAGCTGATGCTTTGTCATGCAAGTATGTACTTATCACTTCTCTTCAATCAAAACTACTTGGTTTTGAATTGTGTATACTTTGTAGGGTATTACATGATTAAGGGATTTTTGTATAAAACTGGAAAATTATGTATACCTTACAGGTCTATAAAGGAATTGTTAGTGAGGGAAGCACATACAGAAGGATTATCTGGTCATTTTGGTGAGAAGAGAGACCCAAAATTCTAGAGCTCCTTTTAGAAGATGTTATGGAAAAGATTAAGCATAAAGTTGATGTTTAGTATATCCCACCATCTACAAACAAATGGTTAAACTGATGTCATCAACAAAACCCTAGGAGCCCTTCTTCAAGCTATAGTTTATAAGAATCTTACCAATTGTGACTTTGTTCTACCATTTCTTGAGTTTGCTTATAATAGATCAACACATAGTTCCACTGATAAGTCTCCATTCGAGGTTATTTATGGAAATAATCCATTCGTACCTATGATCTCTAACCAACCTTAAAGGAAGAAACCCATAATATTGTTGGCTAAGGTCAAGAGATTGAGGAGTTACATTAGAAGTATCTAAACAGCTAACTTAAGCAATGGTAAGGTAGCAAGAGCTCTGAAACTGAAGAAAGAAGGTTATGGAGTTTAACTTTGGAGACATGTTTTGGATTCACCACAATAAAGACAAGTTCCCTAGCTATAGTGTAAATAAATTATTGCCTCGAGTTAATGGACCCTTTAAGGTCTTGTGGAAAATCAATGATAATGCCTACAAGGTAGACCTATTGGATGGTTACAAAGATTCACAAACATTTAACATTAGTGACCTAGCTCTTTATGTTCTAAAAGAGGACCTCACAGATGAGTCTCTAAATTTGAGGGTAAATCCTCAACACCTCCTAACGGATGATAGGAATCTATCTTTGGGCTAATCACCTGAGCTAGGGTGCATAAACTCTAGAACCTAATGCTGAGAATACTCTTTCACTAACTAACCAAGGATGAAGCTACCTACCTTCATGGGTTCTACTTCCATCATCTATCAAGCCGCTATTAGACTCTCATCTCTCTTCGAGCTGAAGAAGCACCCTTAAGTCACTCTTGTGAATCCCAATTGAACAAACCTCAAAGCTTAGAGCTCGAATAGTTCAGACTAACCTATCTTACCACCCAGTAACCCTTTTGAAGCTAACAAAACAAATATTCAAATTGTTCAATGAAAGAGCCACTCACATCAACTCAAATGAACAATTAGATTGTTTGTCCTTTTCTACTAGGGATGCATCTAGTATTGCAATGAAAACCTATCTCCGACACCTAATAGTAGCATGTACCCTTAGGAATATATGTTTTATCTCTTACAATTTTACCCTTTTTGTATTATACTAGATAGGGTATGTTTGCATGTACTTAGTTGGATTTTCCTCTTTTAGTATTGTAACCCTAAGGACTTACTATAAATAATCCTTTCAAATGTAAGCTACATTATCATGATCATTAGCTTGAATATAGAAACTTCCTTTTTTAACCTTCTCTTGAGTTCTTAGCTCTTGAGTTTATCTCTACTCTTATTAATCCATTTAGCAAGGATTGTGGTGAGTGTCCTTAAATGTTGTTGCTCGTGCAACATATCGAGTATCATCCTTAGGTTATGTTGCACTTATAGATGTGCCATATCTTACAAGTAGCTCATGGATTTAGCTACACCCCCATTCATTTTAACTATTCTTATTATTGTCCCATGATACTCTAGTAATATGTAGCTTCTAGGCGTATTAGGTTAGCTTTTTTTAGGCCCATTTTCTACCACATTTTATACATGATTTCACCAAATTAATGGTGAAATCATGTAGTACACTTAGCATACTTTGAATTGACTCCAAGAACACATCTCGATTTGAATATTTGGTGGGTCTAAAATTAATTTAAAGATTTGCAAAAATGAAAAAAAAAATACACTTTTTGCTTTAAGTAAACCTTGATTAGTTCTGGCCATTATAATAGGAATCAAAGCTTCTATTGCATAATTTAAGTAAGAGAAAAAGGTAAGGAGGAGATCATTGCAATTATTGTTTTGACCAAATTGAAAGATTTTATGTAACTCCTTAAAATTTCAATTTACAGAATTTTATCAAAAAGACCTCGAATAAGAAGATAAGCTTAGGATATAACTGATGGGTGTCAAATCCAACAAAATTAAAACCTACTCCTAAACAATTATATAATTTATATACAGCAGTGAGTAGGGTCGTATCCACAATGATTGGTTAAATATATTTCTATTAAAAGAGAATAGAGAGAAAAAGAAGAATGGGGGTTTTGTTTGTAAATTGAAATAATACTGAAATCAGATAATAAAATTGAATAATGATGAATGCCTAACCAAAGGAATCACTATAGTTTAATTCATAGAACTGATCATTGATGCAAATATTTTCTATTCTTTATCTAAGATAAACTAGTTATGGTTATTAACAAGATTTAATAACCTATCTCTCCTTACTTTCTTGATAATCAAAACAAGCTATTTGATTACTTCTCTTATTGATTAAACAACCCTAAACAAGCTCTTAGGATTTAATTTATCAATAGCATTAAAAACAAGAGAGACTACCAATTTATGCCAGTAGATTATAAGATAACCTATTTAAACAAGGTTATATATCTCCATAACATGAATTTGACTATCTATTCTATGATCAAACATGTTATTGTGCCATAGAAACTGGAACTATCAAACAATTACGGACTTGACGTTCTAGTTGACAATATATTAACTTACTAATTGAGTAGAAGAGCTCTAATTCTTACCAATCAAACAAGATAATAATAACAAAACATTCAGAAGATATATAAATACCTAAAAACAAAGAATAGAATAAAGACAAATCAATTAGATCTCACAATTCTTGAAGAACTAAACTTTTAATGATCCTTTCGCTAGAAAATCTGTTTAGCCACACATGTTCATCACCAAACGAAATCAAAGAGTGAAAAAATATGAAAAGTCTTTGTTTCATGTGTCTCTTGCTTTTCCTATCCGGTTTCTTCACTCCTCAACTCCTCCTTTTGGAAAAAGAAGAGATATATATAAGAAAACCGAAAGATCTCCTGAAACGGCCAAACTTATCCATATACACGGTCTCAACTCACTGTTATACACGGCCGTGTATTTAAACCGTGTAAGCTTCTATTGGTTCTTCAAGCCAGATACATTGCCGTATACTTTAACCGTGTAAGCTTTTGTTGGTTCTTCAAGCCAGATACACGGCCGTGTATTTTAATCGTGTAAGCTTCTATTGGTTCTTCAAGCCAGATACACGGCCGTGCTCTAGAAATACACACCCGTGTACTTCCCTTGTGCGCCGGCGGTGTAAATCCTTGACTTTGATCCAAATTGTAGATGACTTCTCTAAATCACTTGAATTAGCACTCTTGACTCCATTAAACCTGATTTATCACCATAATAAAATTAAGTACCATTTCCTTATAATTTCTATAAAATCAATAATAAATTAACACAATTCATACTATAAAGATTGAGTATAAAATGGCTCTATCAATAACTCCAAATGAACTCGAGATCAGTCCAAGAGCTAGAGATGACTCGATATACTATAAGTTGACCTAAGTCAACTTAGTCAAATTAAAAGTCAATTGGAGTCAACTAACTCAACCCGACTTAGTAACTTAAGTCTTCCATTTGATATCCTTGAGAAGATTTAAGTAGAATTAAGATATTAAGTTAAGACCTAATATAACTTAAGATAGACTTAGAAGATGAGATGTTCTAGATTTATATGATATCCTTTCCCAATGAAACTAATGGATTTGACTCGATGAAATTTTAGTTAGAATCCATTAATTGCACTAATTTCTACTAAAGTCTTTACTTGAGGATCCAATTTTAATCTCAAGATTTTATTTATTAGCCTAAACTCAGATTTGATCAAATTTTATCTATAAAACTAGCACTCAACCCCAAGTATTTTTTGAGTATTGGATCTAAAAATTCAAACATGATTGATTTAAGTTTACCCTAATTTGACCAAAGTCAACTTTCAATAGGTAATTAGAAGACTCAAGAAAACATGCCTTGACTTAAATTAATTCCTTTCTAAATCCATTCAACCTTACACTAATCATAAGGTTTAACATTATAAAACCTAGATTAGAAAAAATAAGTCTAAATTAATAACAAATCTAATCATTAATGTACTCAAAATTGAAAGTTCCTAAACTTCAACTTAGAAAAACCTATTTAATTAAGTTTGAAACCACCCCTTAATCCTAATCTATTTTCACTAATTCTTTCCATAATTTATTTTTTCATCCTTAATTACTTAATAACACAAAAAAATACAAGAAAATTCACTCTAAAACAAATCGGTTTGGTTCCTCCTAGTGGCATCACTTTCAAGTTCAAATTTCCACTAAGAATCTTTGATTTTTCAAACCCTATCCTATCCTATCTTCATCAATTCTTATCATATCTTATCTAAAATTCTTCATGATAAACTAAAGAAAATGACATAAAAAGGGACATTGATGAGAATCTACCCTATGATCCCGATAATCAAGGAACTTGATTTGGATGTATGATCTAAATTGCTCACATGTATCCATTTCCTTGTCTAATAATGTTTGAATTCTATTATAGTAGGTACATAGTGATCAGTCTTTACAGGATGCCAAATAATCTACACTATTGATCAAATTGGGAACATCATTGGACTCACATCCAATGGCCCGTGATGAATTCAATAGACTTAAAGAACCAGCTCTTTGAAGACCATCTTTGTATTTGTTATTTTATCTTTGAACCGGTCACTTTGTAATCATTTTTGAGGCATTTTTTATTTGCTAGTATTTGGTTGAATTAGGATCGGCCACATTAGTAGCATAGGCGTAAATCTTTGGACATTTTAACACTAATTGGAACAAATATAAATACTTGCTAAGTAGGGTTTGTAAGGGACTTTTGATCATTGCATATTGCTGCCCATTTTTCACGCGAAAGCTAGGATTCATCTCTAATTTCATAAAGCTCTTATCAACTCCTTCAAGGGTTGTGGTGAGTAGAGGCTTAAGGATTCGTGAGTAACATCAAATCCCTTAAGTTGATTCCAATTTCATGCTAGTGTGTCATATCTAGTGCGAGTTGGATTGTTCTTGTTTAAATCTTATTTACATGCCATTTTAGGGTTCTATCTCAATCCTTAGATTCATGCCATTATAGTGGAATTAGATCCTAAAGTGTGTTGTTAATTGTGCTTTTGATCCAAATTACAATTGAGTTGTCATTTACGTGGAAGTCATTTGATATTTAGGGGTTTTGGAGTTTGTTAAATTTACGGTTCTTATGATTTGTTGTATGATTCTTCATTTTTTATTGTCAATGGCAATCAACAAGTGAAGCACATCATCTTTTGGTATCAGTGCATTGGTTATGAGAAGGGATTTTATTTAATTGCAATGTTAGAAAAAAAATTAAGGTTCTTGAGTTTAGCATCTTGATCCGAATTGTAAAGTGGAAATTAAGATATTTGATTGTGTTGTTGAGGTGTTATACTTGTTGCTTGTTGTTGTAGACGTGGAGTACTTGTCATATTCCTTGTCTCCTTGAGTTAGCTAAGAGTGATTAAGGGGAGATGATCATTTTGATCATTTGAGGGAAGTGAAATTTGAAGCCTAGAAGAGTGTGATTTTGAATTGTGTAGAGGATTTCGGAAATTGAGTAGTGTGTTTGCAAGATTGCATTGTGTGGAAAAAAAAAAGGAAATCATTTTAATTCAAACATCCATTAACTTGAAGTAGTTATTGAGTAGCATTAAGGAGTGTTGTTTGAATTTGAATTGTCTTACCTTTTATGGAAAAGGTTGCATTTAGTGGAGTTATTTGCATTATTGTATTGCTACCTTTGTATGTGGATTGCGGTGTGAGTTGCAGTGTGAAGTGTTATAGCAAGGAAGTGTTATATTTTGAAGTGTTGTAGTGGTGATTGAAAGGTTACACTGTGAATGTGTGTGGTGTGTGTGGTGGTGTTGAATTGAAGGATTGTATGTAGTGTAAGGTGTTGCACATTAACACTAAGTGTGAGTCTGAAACCATGAGCAAGAAAGGGAAGTGAGTAGTGAAACTTGAATTCAAAAACAAGCATTTAAGTGTGAAGGATAATGAGACTCATTACTTAAACACTTGCTTAGTTGAATTTAATATCTTAACTACTTGGAAGTGTTTACTTGTGCTTCATTTATTTGACTATACTTGAAGTGTCAAGAAGTATTTATTATTTTGGGTGACTTGTTACATCGTGGGTATACAAGTATGTGTGTGTGTTGTAGTCTAAACGTGTTATTGTGATGTGGTGTTATGAAGGGAGTATGTTGCAAATTATGAGATTATACTTCAACAAATCACATCCACAAGCATGTCAAATGACTGCATAAATGGGGGGATTAGCAATGAGGCCAATAGCTAGGTTGGTGGAGGATAGGGTCATCATACTGCAGGTACAAGAACCTTGGAAGAACAACTTCAGGACCTTGCTATCATTGTTGCTACACTAGCAACACGGATTGACAGGATGACAATGCCACAACCACTAGCGGCATACCCTATGAATTCAACAGCCGCAAGTCAAACTCAGGTGATCAGTAGGCAAAGGGATAAAGAGGCTGAAATTCATACTTAGAGAGACATGAAAAGGGTTTCGAGGAAGAGGTTCATTCCTAAACATTATACGTAGGAACTGTTTATGCATCTTCAGACTTTGAGACAGGGAAGCAAAACAGTAGATGATTATGTGCAGCAATTTGAAACCCTAATGATCAAATGTGAGTTAGTAGAGCCTCCAGAACAAACCCTAGCACATTTTGTATCTGGGTTAAAATATGAGATTGCATGTGTAGTTGAGCTCTAGAGATATAGTACACTTGACAAGGCTATACAGTTAGCCTTGAAAGTGGAAAGGCAGAGACGGTCCAATCCATTTTAGGTTACTAGTAGCAGGCTAAATGCTACTACTAGGCCTATGGCAGCTGATGGTCAGTCGGGTGGGCTAAAGGGAGCAGGTGAACTTATCAGGGCAGTGGATAGAGCTACCCCCAACACAGACAGAGAGAAAATGACTTTTGGGAAAGGTAAAGAGGTAATTGGACCTGATGTTAAGCAAACTATACCAGGAACAACTAGTGGGAGAATGCACCAAGTTAAATGCTTTAAATGCATCAAATTTAGACATATGGCTGCACAGTGTCCTAATAAGTGGACATATGACAATTATGGAGGGTACTAGAGAAGAAGAAGAGGATGAAATAGAATCTGTCAAGCCTACAGACCTGTCTATAGCACTACAAGATTATTATGAAGATTAGAACATTGAGACACATAAGGAGGGAAAAATGAACAGTATTTACCTATTTATGTGTTGCACAAGGTTTTGATTATATCTCTAGATGCTAGGGACAAATAGAGAGAGAACATATTCCAAACATCTTGCAGGATCAGAGGTAACCTTTGTGTACTAATTATTGATAGTGGTAGTTGCACTAATGTCATATTAGCAGCATTAGTAGATAGATTACAACTAACCACTAGTCCACATCTTAACCCTTACAATTTGCATTTGTTAGACAATCGAGATAATATGTATGTTACATAAAGGGCAAAGGTTCCAATTAGTGTAGGAAAGAAATATCATGATGAGATCCTTTATGATGTGATTCCCATATGTGCCTTTCATTTGCTATTAGGTAGACCCTGGATGTTTGATAAGAAGGTGTTACATGACAAATTCGGAAACACTTACTTGTTTTAGAAGGGAGGGTCTCGAATAGTTTTGACACCTATGTCTCCATCAAAGGTACACAGTTTCCAAGAGCAAATCAGGACTATTTCCGTTTCCTCTAACAGTTGGGCAAACAAGGCTACAAAGGCATTTGGGTTAAGTCCAAGAAATGACCCTCTAGATTTAAGGGCAAATTTTTCAGAAGCCCAAGGAGATGATGGGAATCTACCCTGTGATCCCAATAGTGAAGGAATTTGATTTAGATGTATGATCCAGATTGCTCACATATATCCATTTCCTTGTCTAATAATGTTTGAATTATATTATAGCGGGTATAGTGATTAGTTTTTACAAGATGCCAAATAATCTACACTATTGATCAAATTAGGAACATCATCAGACTCACATCTAATGGCCCGTGATGAATTCAATTAACTTAAAGACCATCTTTGCATTTGTTATTTTATCTTTGAATCGGTCACTTTGTAATCATTTTTGGGACATTTTTTATTTGCTTGTATTTGGTTGAATTAGGACTGGCTACATTAGTGGCATAAGCGTAAATCTTTAGACATTTTAACCCTAATTGGAGCAAGTATAAATACTTGCTAAGTAGGGTTTGTAAGGGACTTTTGATCATTGCATATTGCTGCCCATTTTTCATATGAAAGCTAGGGTTCATCTCTAATTTCATAAGGCTCTTATCAACTCATTCAAGGGTTGTGGTGAGTGGAGGCTTAAGGATTTGTGAGTAACATCAAATCCCTTAAGTTGATTCCAATTTCATGCTAGTGTGTCATATCTAGTGATGTGCCTAAAACCAAGGTCTAAGCACATCCAAATGAACCAAAGGAACAACTTCAATTCACAAGATCAAACCAGTTCAAAAGGGGACAAAAATTGCGTGAACCCTAATTGAGGAATGATGAATCAAATGATAAAATCAAGGAGATGAAATCCAGAAAGATAATAATCCTCATTTGAATCAATTAACCAACTTAAGTTCCAAAAGAATCCCAATCAACAATACACAAATTCAAACCGTAATCCTCCTTACAACAAAGAAGCTCCATGCCATAAGTATAATTACAAATTGACGGAATTAACAAGTGCTAAAAACCAATCAATTATGCAATGATAGTTTGATTACAAATGCAATCAAAATCTAACCAAGAAGACTTCAATCCAACCCTAGATATGACTCACTAGAGATGAAAAGAAACACAAGATTAAGAAATTGATATGACTCACAATTTCCCCTTGTTGCACTCGCCACAATTCCAATTCTTGGGATTGAAATTGATAAGAGAAATTGAACTAGGAAGAACCCTAATTTCCTCATGGAAAGTGTATGTTCTAATATAAAAAATTGGCCTCCTCAAACCTTACTTTAAGCAAGTATTTATACTTGCTCCCTTTAGGGTTAGAAAATGCACAAAATTACAACTATGCCACTTTTAAGGTGGCCGGTCCTAAATGGAAATTACAATCAAAATGAAAGTGTCCCAAAAGAAAATACAACATAAAATAGTCCATACAAATGAGAAATATGTAAAAGAAATGGGTCTTCATGATGCCGATCTTCAAGGTACTTTCGAATTAAACCCCGATGAGAGTTCTGACCTACATAAATAAAAGAAGTATCGATCTAACAATAGCTCCATGGAAGTGAAGAATCGGTCATTTTGAGGGTTTATTTGTAATTTTCTTTTGTTGCTTAAGAACCAGTCACTTATTGGTTTTATTTGTAATTTGGTTTGGTTGTTTTCACCCTAATTAGAGCAAGTATAAATACTTGCTAAGTAGGTTTTAGAGGGGACTTTTGAACAATTAGAAAATCTACCTTTTCTTATCGTGAGGAAGTTCCATCTTCACGCAAATACACTCTTATCAATTTCAATTGCAATTGTGGTGAGTTAGCTTAAGGATTATTGATGTGTTCAAAACCACTTTCAAGCACAATCAAATGACTCAAGAAAAACAATTCTCAAGTCTCATACAAACCGGTTCAATGGACTAGGAAATTGCGTGACCCTAATGGAACTTTGATGAAATCCAATGGTTCAAAGATTCAATTAACTCCCACTAATGGTCAATTTCACTAATCAACAATAAGAACAAGAGAATTACACGTGAAATGGATGAAAAAGACAAGCACAAAAACCATGAACTCAAACCCTTCCAACCATGCCAATTCACGTCAATCACTAAAAAGCAATGCAATCTCAATGAACAATCAACCTTACAAGATGATTATCCACAGATTACAATCACCAATATGTCCAAGAAAGATTCAAATCTACCCTAGATATGACTCACTAAAGAAGAAATGAACATACAACAAAGATGAATCAATATGACTCACAATTCTCCTTTGTCGCACTCGCCACAATTCCATTTCTTGGGTTGAAATTGATAAGAGGTTTGAACTAAGGATGAACCCTAATTCCACATGTGAAAGTGCTAGGTTATTTCTGCAAAATATGGCCTCCTCAAACCCTCTTCTAAGCAAGTATTTATACTTGCTACTCCTAGGGTTAGAAAATGGTCAAAATTACAAGTTTGCCACTTTTAAGGTGGCTAGTCTTAAATGAAAATTACAAGGAAATGAAAGTTTCCCAAAACCAAATACAACCAAAAATAGTTCATAAAACAATTACAAAGTACAAAATATCATAAGTCTTCATGAACCAATGCCTCGGGATGGAAAACAATCGCAGTAGATCTTTGATTGTCATCCTGAAAATGTTCTGTGTCCATCAACTGTTGTAGGACATATTGGGATCCCATGGAGAATTATCATTGTACCTTTAAGATTATTCTCAAATATTTATTAGAATAAAGACATAAAGTAAAATATGAGCCATTTGGATAATCATCCAAATCGGGTTCTGAAAATATCGACTATGACAGAAATTTTCCCATCAATTATTGTGAGTCAAATCAATACTTCTTAAGTTGCTTTCAATTATTTCTAGTGTGTCATATCTAGTTGTAATTAGTTGTTTTACTTTTTTCTTATTCACATGATTTAAGGTTCTAATTTTTTAGATTTAGTTCATGCCTAATTTGATTGGAATTCAGTTCATCGTTGTGTTATCCTTTATATATCTTACAATTGCAAGTGATCTTTATCATAATTTGGCATTATAGCAACTTGATTCACACAATTAGGGTTAACGTGATTATTGGTATCACGCCATTTTTTGTGGACTTGGTTAGGTTGATTCTTCAATTAGCTTTGTGTTCTTGCATTTGAATCTAGAGCACATCGTAATTTTAGTATTAGAGCACATCGTATTTTTGGTATCAGAGTAAGGTTTAAGGAGGGAATTTTTATGATTCACAATTGGGATTTAGGGTTCTTGATCCTTCATTCCGAAATTGAATTGTGTGAAGAGAAATTTGAAGTCTTATGTTAAATTGTTCCTTGAATTGCTTGCGTGATCACTAATTGAAGTTTTGTGAAGTGTAGAAATCAGCTTGCATCCTTTGCCGTGAGTGGAAGAAGGGGAAGTTCTTTGAATTTGAATTCCATAATTTGAAGTAGTGTTGATTGTTACCTTATTATTTCCTTACAAATTTTCAAAACTAGGAGTGCATTTTTCAAATTTGCTCTTCTTGCCGTGGAGGATTTGGAAACAATTTGAATTTCAAAAGTAAACATTAAGTTGAAGGAGTTATTATATATTGTTAATCTTAATACACTTTGATTATTTTGAATTATTTACTTTCCATTTGCAGAAGCCTCATTAATTGTTTCCATTGTTGTTTGTTGCCATGATTAGGAGTGTGTGAGTAGTGTAGAAGTGTGTGTATTGTGATTTGAAGAAGTGCTACACCATGAGTGTAAGTGTATGTTATGATTGAAGCTTGTACCATGAAGTTGAGTGTTGAGTGTTGGGGTGTTGTATTGGTTGTGTGTTGAAGTGTGGAAGTGTGTGTGGAGCCATGGTGTGTGTGTTATTTTACTATTGTGTTGAACCATGGAAGTGTATGTGTGTGAAGTATTGTTATAAGGTTGAAAAAGGGGTGTTATGTGTGTTGTACTTGAAGTGAAGTGTATTGTAGTTGTGTTAATTTTTTTAATGTGTCAAAAGATGAATTCATCAACCATGTCGAATGATAGTATGAATGGGGGACTTGTCAATGAGGCTAATAGTTAGGATGGAAGTGATTTGTATTTATCTATTAATGTACTACACTGAACTTTGACTTTGTTTCCTACTAATGATGATGAGTAGAGGGAAGACTTGTTTCATACCTTTTGTAGAGTATAAGGTAATCTATATGCTATTATTATTGATGGCGGTAGTTGTACTAATGTAGTGGCTGCATCATTAGTATCGAAATTGAAACTTGTAACTACCCCATATCCAAAACCATATAAATTGCATTAGCTGAGTGAGCAGGGTAGTCTCCATGTTACCTAGAGGGCTAAGGTACCTTTCAGTATAAGGGATAAATATCATGAAGAGACTGTATGTGATATCCTTCCCATGTGTGCATCCTAGATATTGCTTAGCAGGCTTTGGTTATATGATAGGAGGGCTTTGCATGATGGCTATAGAAATGCTTATATGTTCTAGTAGGAGGGTAAACATATAGTGTTAAACCTAATGTCACCATCAGAGGTCCAAGAGGTTCAAAGGCAGATGAGTCAACCTTCAGAGGACCAAGAGGTTTAAAGGCAGATAAATAAACCTTCAAAGGTCTAAGAAGTTTAAAGGTAGATAAGTAAACCTTCAGAGGACCAAGAGGTTCTGAGACATATAAGTAAATTTGGGAAGAAGAAGACCTTATTGGTAGGACATTTTGAGTTAGGGAAGGCCATAGTGGATGATAGACCATTATATTTATTGTAAATGAGTTATATCCTAGAGATGGAGGGGCGAGAGCATCTACCCCCTATGGTATCTCAGGTACTTGATGACTACAGTGATATTTTTACAGATAAATTGCCAGGAAGATACAAAGTCTCTACTACATTTAATGTTACAAACTTGTCACTCTATTTACCTGATGATGTTCATGAGGACCTATCAGATTTGAGGGAAAATCTCCCCAAGGCCCGAGGAGACGATAGGAATGATATGCCTACAGGACCTATCACTAGGGTAAAAGTTAAAAGATTATAAAATTTGGCGATGAGGGTCCTCTTTAAAGAATCAGTCACCGGGAATATTTGTTTAATATCTTCTATTCTATTACATATTTGTTGTGCATTCCAGCAAGTACATTTGTCGGTTTTTATAGAACGGTGCATCAATTCGCTAAAGTTTAGTTTGTAGGTTATTTATGGACCTACATAAATAAAAGAAGTACCAGTCTAACAATTGCTCCTTGGAAGTGATGAACTGGCTATTTTGAGGGTTTATTTGTAATTGTCTTTTGTTGCTTAAGAACCAGTCACTTGTTGGTTTTATTTTTAATTTGGTTTGGTTGTTTTTACCCTAATTAGAGTAAGTATAAATACTTGCTAAGTAGGTTTTAGAGGGGACTTTTGAACAATTAGAAAATCTGCCTTTTCTTGTAGTGAGGGAGTTCCATCTTCATGCAAATACACTCTTATCAATTTCAATCGAAATTGTGGCGAGTTGGCTTAAGGATTATTGTAAGTCATATCAATACTTCTTAAGTTGCTTCCAATTATTTCTAGTGTATCATATCTAGTTGTAATTGGTTGATTTACTTTTTTCTTGTTCATGTGATTTAAGGTTCCAATTTTTCAGATTTGGTTCATCCCTAGTTTGATTGGAATTCAGTTCATCGTTGTGTTATCCTTTATATATCTTACAATTGTAAGTGATCCTTATCATAATTTAGCATTATAGCAACTTGATTCACATAATTAGGGTTAACGTTAGGGTTAACATGATTACTGGTATCACGCCATTTTTTGTGGACTTGGTTGGGTTGATTCTTCAATTGGATTTCTGTTCTTACATTTAGATCCAAGGCACATCATATTTTATTTTGGTATTAGAGCACATCACATAACTTTTGATATATGTAGAGCATTGCTCTAAGTTTTGTGTAGCCAAAGATGTGTCCAAGTGTAGTAAAATTGATAACCTAGATAGTGATGGAATTTTAAAAAGATCCTTAACCCATGGTTAAAGGATAAGTAAAATGGTTAGAAATATCCTTAGTCTTCAAGTAGTTTCCAATTAACTACATGAGATGATTGGCATATGTTTGTTTATGCATTCATGTATTAAAGTAATAACATGCTAGTTTTTACGTGAAAGGTGGTTTTGAGTTAAAACCTCATTAGGCTAGATTTAGCTTACACCCTTATAGTTTTCCATTTTTTTAGGCACTGTTCTGGTTTTACCTCAATAGAACCCAACCAACGGTCAAAATCTTCAAGATAATTACAGGTGGGCGATTGAGCAACAAGACTATTAAAATAGATATTTATAATTTTTAATAGACTTTTTTAGACATGAATGAATGTAATATCTAATAACTAGATTTATTGATGTGCCAAAAACTATGATCTAATCGGATGATCCCAATTCTGAGGCGATAATCAATAGCAATCAAATTCCAAGATTCAAACAATGAATGATAACATAAAATAAACCCTAAACCCTTATCAGATATGACGCACCAATAAGAGAGTAGTCCTAGTACGGATTTGTTGATATGATGCACAACAATCCAATACCATCACTCACCACAATCCCATGGATTGATTAAAGTAAAATGAAGAATAAACTTCACAAAATATTTTCTTAAATGTTTTAAAGTCCCTCAATTCTTACAAAACAACAAATATATGGCAAAGGAAAACAAAATTCGAAAAGTCACAAATTTTCATCCGACTCATCTACATAAGCTACCGACCTTTCATGATAAGACATTGGCTTAGATGACCGGCTTATATTCTAAAGTTGTTGACTTTGGTAAGCAACGTCGCCGGCCTTTATGGCTGGCCTAAGGGCATCCACCTCTGGTTCTTACACTTTACGTCCCACATTAAATAACGTTGTAAGAATCGTGATTTAATTCCCATCATCTCCTTAGACCTATGAAAAATTTGTTGATGAGATCCGTGATGAAAGTCAAGCCGGAAGAAGGAATGTGGATCCTCTTGAAGTTCTGCCTGGACCGATCACAAGAAGTCGAGCGAAACGACTCAAGGAGGTACTTAACGGGTTGATAAAGGATGTCCGTGAAGCTGGAAAGGATTGCAACAATCATGAAGTTGGAACGGATTGGAACAACCATGGGAAGACCCTTGCTTTTATACAAGTCACATCGGACACGGGATGAAGAGGGCGTGTATTTTCAAGGCACGGCCGTGTAGGAATCTTAAGATTGCACAGAATCATACACGGCCAGACATACGGCTAAAAGGCACGATCGTGTAAGGAGACAAGAATTGGCACAGAATCATACACGGCCAAAGTATACAGCCGTGTATCCCCTGCCGACCAGCATGTTCTGTTTGTTATTTTTACGCACTTATTGAAGTGACGTCATTTTGGACTTGTTTTTCACGAATTGTAACCCTAATATAAAAGCTCCTAAGGTTTAGAACAACTGAGAATTTACATCTTTGAACATTAAACACTTTTGAGAGGCACCTCTCTTGGTTCTTCAAGAACTAACTAGAACTTATCAGATTAATTTCCGTGGCGTTCATCTCGACTTATCAATCGGTCTTTCATCCTGATGGTGGTGTCTTCATTTTATACCAAGGTTCTTGTCTCGCTTATAGACAACGGGTCGCGGTTTCCACTTTAGGTGTTTGGGCATCTTAGGCAACGAATTCCGAACGTATTGGTATTGGGTTTCGTCACGGGTTGGCGTGGTTCGTATTAGTTTGGTATCAGAGCTTAGGTTTGTCAAAACATCAAGTTCGGTTGAGGAAGGTAATATCAAAAACCCTAACTCCAATCTTTCATATCAATTATCGTATTCAATTTCGTAGTATTGATTTTCTTTTGATAGTGTAATATCTACTAGGCGATTGTTACAAAAAAAAAAAGAGAAAAAATCACGACAAAAACAAAAAGAAGAGAAAAGAAAAGAAAAGAAAAACGTGATCAAGAGCAGCAACCAAGACAAAAAAAAAAAATTCGAATAGAAAAATAGAGGAAAATTTACGAACCCTAGAGTTGTTTTGAATTCTACGGAAGGAAATTGGTGTAGTTCGGGTTAGATCTAAGAGAATTGAGAAGAGGAAATTGGCTAGTTGATATCATCATTATTTGTGAGAATACACGAGTGACTGTGTGATATCATCATTTGAGCGAAACACGTAAGGGAGTGTATCGTGAGGTTTAATTATATATATATTTGTGTTAGTACTAATCTTTTCTGCAGGGACTATGTCGAGACAACATTCTCCTGAAGGTGAGAGGGGAAGGTTTGATGTTAGGTTAGTAATTGAGGCATTGAGGGGTGAGATGAAGAGGATGTTCCAAGAGGGAATGGAACAAATTCATGAGACGGTAGAGCAAAGATTAGAGCAATCCACAAATGTATTCCAAGGGCATAAGAGGGAGAGTCGCTCTAGGAGAGTACCAAGGGGTGGAGATGAAATGTCGGATGATGACTTTGATGAGCCTTCTGTCGGGAGTTATAGAGGATATAGTGGTCGGAATAGAGGAACTAGGGATTGGGAAGATAGAGGAGATAGGAATAGAGAGGATGATCAATTAAGTAGCATAAAGATGAAGATTCCTCCTTTCCAAGGGAAGAATGATCCCGAGGCGTACTTAGAGTGGGAGAAAAAGGTGGAGATGGTGTTTGATTGTCATAACTATAGTAGGAGAAAGAAAGTAAAACTTGCTGCCATTGAGTTTTCGGATTATGCTATAGTGTGGTGGGATCAATTAATGTTGAATAGAAGAAGGAATGGCGAGCCACCTATTGAGTCTTAGGAAGAGATGAAAAGAGTGATGAAGAAGCGGTTTGTGCCTGCGTATTACTATCGTGAATTGCACAACAAGTTGCAAACTCTGAGGCAGGGAAGCCGAAGTGTAGATGAGTATTTCAAGGAGATAGAAGTCACTATGATTAGGGCGAATGTAGAGGAGGATATAGAGGCTACAATGGCTAGGTTTCTTGTTGGGTTGAATAGAGAAATCCAAAATGTGGTTGAATTGCAGCATTATGTAGAATTGGAGGATATGGTTCATATGGCTATAAAGGTTGAGAACCAGCACAAGAGGAAAGGTAGTAGTAATGCACGGTTTCCATAGGGTAATGGTTCATCCACTTGGAAGACCAACCAATGGAAGAAAGAAGAAAAGCCTTTACCCACCAAACCAAAAGGGGAGCTGAGGCAAGCGGGTTCTACTCCTGGTAATCAAGGTAACCCTGAATCTTCTACTTCTAGAAATCGTGACATTAGATGTTTTAAATGTTAAGGCAGAGGCCATATTGCTAGTCAATGTCTAAATAGGCGTGTGTTGATTTTGCGTGATGATGGTGAGTATGAGACTGACGGGGATAGTGAAGAAGATGATATGCCTCCAATAGAGGATGCTAGTGATGATGAGGAGCTTACAATGGGAAGGCTAGTGGCAGTAGTTGATAGGAATAAAAATTCGACAAGACCTATCATTAGGGCAAGAACCAAAGGAATTCAAATCTTGGTGTTGAGGGCTTATTTTGAGCAGATCGACCCCGGAATTATTTATATATTAACCTCTTTTCTATTATTCTTGTATTGTGTTTTCTAACAGGCACACTTATCATATTCTATAGGGCAATGGACAAACTCCCTCAGACTCAGCTTGTGGGTTATCCATGGACCGACCTGAATCGGTGATGAGTTGAGCCGATGGATCCTATAGAAGAACGGCATCATGAAGACTATTTATTTTATATATTTCTTCTTTTATTGAACTATTTTGGTTTTGGGACACTTTTATTTCTTTGTAACTTTCATTTAGGGTTAGACACCTTAAAAGTGGCAAACTTGTAATTTTGAGCACTTTTTAACCCTAGGAGTAGCAAGTATAAATACTTGCTTAAGAGAGGGTTTGAGGAGGCTTATTTTTTCATAACAAACACTTCACATTTCGTGAGAGGGCTTAGGGTTTCCTAATTCCAAAATTCTATTATCAATTTCAATCCCAAGAAGTTGGAATTGTGGCGAGTGCAACAAGAAGAAATCGTAAGTAATATCGATTCATCTTTGTTGTTGTTCATTTCTTCTCTAGTGAGTCATATCTAGGGTTGATTTGAATCTTTCTTGGACTTATTAGTGATTGTAATTCGTGGATAATCATCTTGTAAAGGTTGATTGTTCATTGAGATTGAATGCTTCTTAGTGATTGGCGTGAATTGGCATTATTGGAAGGATTTAAGATCACGGTTTTGTGCTTGTCTTTATTGCTTCCTTTAGATCTGATTTTACATGAACTTCATGTTCTCTTGTGGTTATTTGGTTAATATTATCATTAGAGATTACAATTGAATCATTTGAACAACAATTTCCATCAAAATCTACAAGGTGTGCACGTGAAATTGCCCTCAAGTGAACCGGTTTGTGTTTTGTGAATTGAGGTGTTTTCCTTGATTCTTTTGATTGTGCTTAAGCTTGGAATTAGGCACATCATATTTTGGTATCAGAGCTCTTGTTGAGAGAAGGGATTAAGTGTTGGTTAATTTCGTGATTAGGGTTCTTCATATTTGAACCGAAATTGTGTGTTGTGGATTTAAGTTGCAAAATTGTCTTGATTGAGAATCTAATTTGTTGCTTGTTGAAGTTGGATTGGAGGGATTGTTGTAGCTTCTTGAGACTACTTATTTTTCGTGGAAAGGAAGAAGAATAGAAGTGTTGTTAATTCAACATTTTGTGAAATTAAAAAAAAAAAAAAAATTTGCCTTTTCTTGTTCGTGACTAGCTTGTTGTGTGGAGGAGGTTGTGAAGCTTGTTGTTGTGTGAATCTTTGTGCAATTCGGAGTTGGAGCATTTGCAATTTCCATATTTGAAGTGTGTGGGAGGATAAGCATTCATCTGAAATTCAAATACCTTCTTTAATTTTGAAAGCAATTCATTGAGTAGCATTGAATAAGTGTTATTTGAATTTGAATTGTTTTTTACCATTTGTGGAGAAGGTTGCATTTAGTGGAGTGATTTCAAATTTGAATTTTGTTGCTGCCATTGCTTTGGTTTATGGTGGGAATTTGTGGAAGTTGTGTGGAGTAAGGTGCTGCACATTGAGGCTAAAGTGTGAGAGTGTATTATAAGGTTAACAAACCGTGAAGAAGAAGAGTGGTGTTTCAATTGTGAAGTAAAATTGTGTAGTGTGTGCATTTTTGGACATTGGAGGAATCATAATTATTATTTTCATATTTGAAATCAGAATTGAAAGTCTACATTAAGAGGTCAATTTGAAATCTCAAATACACATTAAGTCATAATTAATTGTGTATCATTTGAATTTGAAAAGCCTCTTACCATTTGTGGAGTTGTGCACTTATTGAACAAGCTGCCTTATCTTGTGTTGAAGTTGCGGTTTTGGTTGTATTTTGTGGAAGTGAATTATGCCATGGCTAGAGGAGTGTAGTTGGAGTTAAATTCTTGTTAATTTAGTAGAGGTTGTGTACATTTGACATTGGTTATTGTATGTGTTGTCAAGGACTTTGTTAGTAGTGGCATAAAGCATCTTGAACCGTGAGCATAAGGGGACTTTTGTGGCGGTGGATGGTGTGTTGTGTGAGTATTTTCCTTGCTGCCCATTATGTATTTAAGTGGTGAGAAATCAAGGCAAGAATAAGGAAAGTGAGTAGTAAAATTTAAAATTCAAACAAGTCATTAAAGTGTGAAAGTAATTAAACTAGTTACTTAAACACTTGTAGTTGAATTTAATTCTATTTACTTGAAAGTAGTTGAGTGTACTTCACTTGTAGCTTGGTTGTGTGCTTGAACCGTGGAAGTGTGAAGATAATTATTGTGTTGTTGGGTTTGAACACAATCATGTCTAGTGAAATGTTTCATTATGCCAATGTATTGCGCCAGACATTGACTACATTTACTACTAAGGATGACGAACAAAGGGAAAACTTGTTCCATACTTCTTGTAGGGTACAAGGAAATTTATGTGTTCTTATAGTTGATGGTGGTACTTGTACCAATGTGGTAGTAGCATCGATGGTATCGAAACTAAAACTTGCTATTACTCTACATCCTGAACCGTATACATTGCATTGGTTTAATGATCAGGGGCGTTTGCATGTAACCCAAAGAGCTAGAGTACCATTCAGTGTAGGGGATAAATACTTTGATGAGATTGAGTGTGATATTGTGCCTATGTGTACATCCCATATATTGCTTGGCAGGCCTTGGTTATATGACAGGAGGGTTTTACATGATGGCTTCAGGAATACCTATGTATTCCAGAAGGAAGGAAAACGAATTATTCTGAATCCGATGTCGCCTTCAGAGGTTCAAAGGGTTCAGCAACAAATCAGTAGACCATCAGTAGGCCATGAGCAGTCGAATAAACCTTTAGAGCACAAAATTTGTCAGACACAAATGTGCCAACCTTCAGAGGATCCTCATGATCATAGTCAGACAAGCAGACCAACAGAGAGCCAGACTGTTCAGAGACAGTTATGTTCATCTTCAGAGGTTTTAGAGGGTAATGAGCAGTTGGGCCAACCATTAGAAGACCATGAGGATCAGCAACATACAGATGAGTTAGAAAAAGAGGAAACAGTTTCAGTAGAACAGGTTGATACAGGGGTAACTTTAGTGGATAATGGGTCATTATTTGTGTTGCAGAAGAGATACATCCTGGAAATGGAGGAGAGAAGACAATCACCACTTGTAGTATTTCAGATATTGGGATTCTGCAGAGATATTTCTTCAGGTGACTTGCTAGGAGGAAACAAAGTCTACTGCATTTGATCTACAAGATTTGAGGACAAATCTTTTAGAGGCCCAAGGAGATGATAGGAATAAAAATCCGACAAGACCTATCATTAGGGCAAGAACCAAAGGAATTCAAATCTTGGTGTTGAGGGCCCATTTTAAGCAGATCGACCCCGAAATTATTTATATATTAACCTCTTTTCTATTATTCTTGTATTGTGTTTTCCAACAGGCACACTTATCATATTCTATAGGGCAATGGACAAACTCCCTCAGACTCAGCTTGTGGGTTATCCATGGACCGACCTGAACCAGTGATGAGTTGAGCCGATGGATCCTATAGAAGACCGGCATCATGAAGACTATTTATTTTATATATTTCTTCTTTTATTGAACTATTTTGGTTTTGGGACACTTTTATTTCTTTGTAACTTTCATTCAGGCGTAGCCACCTTAAAAGTGGCAAACTTGTAATTTTGAGCACTTTTTAACCCTAGGAGTAGCAAGTATAAATACTTGCTTAAGAGAGGGTTTGATGGGAAAAATTCTAGCACTGTCAACCTTTTTAGAACCCAATCTGGATGATTGACCAAATTGCTCATCTTTTATGTTATGTCTTTATTTCTAATAAACTTTGAGAATAATCTTACAGGTACAATTATATATCTCCATGGGATGCTAAATTGTCCTACAACTTCAGTTGGACACAAGACATTTTTCTGGGTAACAATCAAAGGCCCGCTGCGATTGTTCTCTATTCTGAGGCATTGGATCATGAAGATTTATGTTATTTTGTATCTTGTAAATGTTTATTGAACTATTTTGGTTGTATTTTGGTTTTGGGACACTTTTATTTCCATGTAACTTTCATTTAGGGTTAGCCACCTTAAAAGTGGCAAACTTGTAATTTTGAGCACTTTTTTAACCCCAGAAGTAGCAAGTATAAATACTTGCTTAAGAGAGGGTTTAGGAAGCTTATTTTTGCAGAACATACACCTCCTTTCACGTGTGAATTAGGGTTCATACCTTGGTTCCAACTCTTATCAATTTCAATTCCAAGACTTGAAATTGTGGCGAGTGCAACATCTTGAAATTGTGAGTTATATCAATTTCATTTTGTTGTGATTTCTTTTCTTCTCTAGTGTGTTGTATCTAGGGTTGATTAGCGATAGTACTTGGTCAGATTTACATCTTATTGTACACGAATTCTTGTGATTATTTGAAGTACTTATCATTTGATTTGGATCATCATTGAAAAGTTTCCTTGAAAACGTGAATTTCACCATTTGGAAAAGGAATCTTACTTTACGGTTTTCTTTGTCAAATTGAGGCTTCATTTGCATGGATTATATGATATTAGAGTGTTATTAGAAACCATTTCCATTGTGGTATTCAGATTATATCATTAGTAGAATTGAATTTCATCATTTCAACATTAGGGTTCATTTGAAAAGTGCCATTTTGGGATCCGATTTTGCCTAGACTTGAGATATCTTTTCTTAAGTCTTTTGGATGTGTTTTAAAGTGTGATTAAGCACATCATCTTTTTGGTATCAGAGCTATATCATATTTGGATTTAAGATTCAAACACATCATAATTGAAGAATTGGTTACATTTATTGGAAATTGACACCATTGTCCATGTGAATGAGACTAGTTTGATTGACATTGTTTGTTTGTCATTCAAATTGGTTTTTGTATGTGCTTAATCTTGTATTTAGGCACATCATCTTTTTGGTATCAGAGCTCTTGTTGAGAGAAGGGAATTGGTTGTATTCAATTTCGTGGAAGTGATCAACAATTAGGGTTGATCAAGTTGAAAAAACGCAATTGTGTAGTTGTTGTTGTTGTTGTAGTTTGAGATTGCGAAATTGTTTTGGATTGGGATTTGATTTGCTGATTGTTGGAGTTGATTTGGGAAGGTTGTTATATCACTTTGTGGACACTAATTCACGTGGAAGAGTAGAAGTACAAAGTGAAGTTACTTTAGCAAATTGTTTTGAAGTGTGAAACTTACCAATTGTTGCCGTGGAGTAGCTTGTGGCGTGTGGAGTTGTGAAGTTTGTTGTTTGAATTCCATTGTGTAATTCTGAAATTGTGAAGTTAAATTTGTAGATTACATTAAGTTTGGTTAGTAAGGAATTATTTTGAATTCAAATCATATGCAATTAAGTTGTGGGAGTTAATGATTGCTATTTGAATTTGAATTCATTGTTACCAATTGAGGAAGGCTTGCAATAAGTGAAGTTATTTGAAATTCAAATTGTAAGTTGCTGCCTATAGTGGGAATTCGGAATTCATTTTGGAAAGCTACTTATTAATCTCTTGTCTTCATTATTTGCCGTGGAAGTTGAAGATTACTTGTATTCATTGTTCACTTTGTTGTTGCCGTGGAAGTATTACATATTAATTGTAGTTGTTGCTTGTGTGTTGCCGTGGAGTAAACTTGTGGAAATTAATTTTGCTACACCGTGTACTTGTGGCTTGTTGTGGAGGAGAGTATTACACGTGAGTTGCAATTATAAATTGTAACATTAAGTGGGTTTGTTGTTTGTCTTTTGTAGTTACTATTATGTGGAGTTTAAGGAAGTATTGTAGTGGAAGTGTATATCCTTGAATCATATCATTTTGAGAAACAATATACAAGGATCTACAAATATGTCTAATGATAGTGTGAATGGGGAATTGGGCGAAGAAGCCAATAGCCAAGTTGGTGGAGGACATGTTCATAATGTGGCAGGCAGAAGAACTTTAGAGGAACAACTTCAGGAGCTTACTACTATAGTTGCTACACTAGCAACTAGAGTTGACAGGATGACTTTACCACAACCACCAGTGGTAAACCAACCAGCACCACCTCGAGTAGCTCCACAAAACCCTCATCGAAACAGAGTAGTGGAAGAAAGAGATTATAATTTTGGAGTCAACCTAAATCAGAATAGGGATTTCAAGCCACCTCGGGGTTTGGAATATGTGAAACTATAGATGCCATCCTATGATGGTAAGGGATCAGCAAATGAGTACCTGGACTGGGAGGATAAGGTCGAAGGTCTTTTCGAATGTTATGAGATTGACGACAGTACCAGGGTCAGATTGGCTGCAGTTGAATTTGTAGGGTATGCTGCACTTTGGTGGAAGAATCTGATCATCAATAGGCGTCGGGATGGAGAGGCTGAGGTTCAGACCTGGAGGGATATGAAGAGGTTGTTAAGGAAAAGGTTCATTCCTAAGCACTACAAACAGGAGCTGTTTATGCGACTGCAAACCTTGAGGCAGGGGGGCAAAACAGTGGATGATTATGTGCAGGAATTTGAGACCCTTATGATTAGGTGTGGGTCTGTTGAGCCTCCAGAACAAACTATAGCACGATTTGTCTCAGGTCTAAAATATGAGATAGCGTGTATTGTTGAGCTACAGCGCTACACCACACTTGATGAGGCTATTCAGTTGGCCTTAAAAGTAGAGAGACAGAGGAGGTCCAACTTCTTTAGGGCTCCTAGCAGCAGGCCCAATACTACTAATAGACCCATCTCAGCCGATAGTCGATCAGGGGGAGCAAAGGCGGTTGGTGAGGGAGTCAAGACAGTGGACACTACTACCCTAACCATTATCAGGGAAAACTTACCCACTGGGAAGGGTAAAGAGGTCATGGCACCAGAAACGAGGCAGACTGTTCCCGGATCTACTAGTGGGAAAGCACGCCAGATTAAATGTTTTAAATGCATGGGATTTGGGCATATGGCTACACAGTGTCCAAATAAGAGGGTGATGACTATTATGGAAGACATTGGAGAGGATACTGAGGATGACCATGAACAGATTGAGCCTACAGATCTACCAACAGCATTGCAGGAATATTATGATGATTAGAATGCAAATGCGCCTGAGGAGCATACTGGAGGAAAATATCTATGCCTCAATGTATTACGCAGGATTTTGTCCACATCTCCTGATATCAGTGACATTCAGAGGGAGAACATATTTCATACCTCTTGCAGAATCAGAGGTAACCTTTGTGTACTCATCATTGATAGTGGTAGTTGCACGAATGTTATATCTGCTGCACTAGTAGACAAATTACAACTGTCTACTATACCTCATCCTAGTCCTTATCATTTGCATTGGCTGGATAATAGAGGTAGTATGCATGTTACCCTTAGGGCAAAGGTTCCAGTGAGTGTCGGGCAGAACTATCATGATGAGATCCTTTGTGATATAGTTCCTATGCATGCATTCCATTTGCTGTTGGGTCGGCCCTGGTTGTATGATCGACGGGTGATACATGATGGGTTTGAAAATACCTACATGTTCAGCATGGGCGAGATACGCATAATCCTATTACCAATTACTCCATCTGAGGTCCAGAGTTTTCAGAAAGAGGTCAGGCAACCGTCCACTACCATGGTTAGTCGGGGAAGTAGAACAACAGAGATCCTAGGGTTCAATTCCACAACTGATCCTCTAGATTTGAGGGAAAATCTTTCAGAAGCCCGAGGAGATGATGGGAAAAATTCTGGCACTGTCAACCTTTTCAGAACCCAATCTGGATGATTGACCAAATTGCTCATCTTTTATGTTATGTCTTTATTTCTAATAAACTTTGAGAACAATCTTACAGGTACAATTATATATCTCCATGGGATGCTAAAATGTCCTACAACTTCAGTTGGACATAGGACTTTTTTCGGGGTAACAATCAAAGGCCCGCTGCGATTGTTCTCTATTCTGAGGCATTGGATCATGAAGATTTATGTTATTTTGTATCTTGTAAATGTTTATTGAACTATTTTGGTTGTATTTTGGTTTTGGGACACTTTTATTTCCATGTAACTTTCATTTAGGGTTAGCCACCTTAAAAGTGGCAAACTTGTAATTTTGAGCACTTTTTTAACCCTAGAAGTAGCAAGTATAAATACTTGCTTAAGAGAGGGTTTAGGAAGCTTATTTTTGCAGAACATACACCTCTTTTCACGTGTGAATTAGGGTTCATACCTTGGTTCCAACTCTTATCAATTTCACGTGTGAATGCCGTTGCTGATGCACTATCTAGAAGGTATACTCTTATCTCTACTCTTAGTTCTAGACTGCTTGGTTTTGAGCACATTAAGGAGTTATATGATGCTGATCGAGATTTTTGTGAGGAGTATGTGTATTGTGAGAAGAGTGGGCATGGAAAATTTTATAAACATGAAGGATTCTTGTTTAGGGAGAGTAAACTGTGCATTCCAATTTGTTCCTTAAGAGAATTACTAGTGAGGGAGTCTCATGGAGGAGGGTTAATGGGACACTTTGGAGTAGTTAAAACCTTAGGGGTATTGCAGGAACACTTCTATTGGCCTCACATGAAATGAGATGTTGAGAGGATTTGTGAGCGATGTGTCACGTGTAAGCAAGCGAAATCTAGAGTCCAACCTTAAGGGCTTTACACCCCACTTCCCATTCCTCATGAGCCTTGGGTAGATATTTCTATAGATTTTGTATTAGGTTTACCCAGGTCTAAACATGGTCGGGATTCTATTTTTGTAGTTATTAATAGATTCTCTAAAATGGCACATTTCATTCCTTGTCACAAAACGGATGATGCTTGTAATATTGTTAATTTATTCTTTAGGGAAGTTGTGCGATTGCATGGTATGCCTAGAACAATTGTATCAGATAGGGATGCTAAGTTCTTAAGCTACTTTTGGAAGATCTTGTGGGCTAAGTTAGGAACTAAGTTATTGTTTTCTACTACTTGTCATCCACAAACTGACGGTCAAACTGAGGTAGTGAATCGAACTTTATCTACTTTGTTGAGGGTTGTAATTAAAAAGAATATTAAGAGTTGGGAGGATTGTTTGCCGCATGTTGAATTTGCTTATAACCGTACAGTGCATTTTGCTACTAAAATTTCTCCTTTTGAAATTGTGTATGGTTTGGATCCACTAACTCCTTTGGATTTATCACCTTTGCCTATTTCTGAGTATGTTAATTTAGATGGCATGAAGAAGGCCGAATTTGTTAAACAGATCCATGAGAAGGCAAGGCTGAACATTGAGCAACGAATAGAGCAGTATGTGAAACAAGCCAACAAGGGTCGTCGATAAGCTGTTTTTGAACTTGGAGATTGGGTTTGGGTTCACATGCGCAAAGAGCGATTTCCCGTGCAGCGTCGATCTAAACTACTTCCTAGAGGCGATGGACCATTTCAAGTTCTTGAGCGCATCAATGATAATGCATATAAGATAGATTTGCTTGGTGAGTATCAAGTAAGTGCCACATTTAATGTTACTGATCTGAGTCCTTTTGATGTAGGTGATGATTTGAGGACAAATCCTTTTCAAGAGGAGGGGAATGATGAGATCCATGATGAGAGTCAAGTTGGAAGAAGGAATGTGGATCCTCTTGAAGTGCCGCCTGGACCGATCACAAGAAGTCGAGCGAAATGACTCAAGGAGGTACTTAACGGGTTGATAAAGGATGTCCATGAAGCTGGAAAGGATTGGAACAATCATGAAGTTGGAACGGATTGGAACAACCATGGGAAGACCCTTGCTTTTATACAAGTCACACCGGACACGGGATGAAGAGGGCGTGTATTTTCAAGGCACGGCCGTGTAGGAATCTTAAGATTGCACAGAATCATACACGGCCAAAGTACACGGCCGTGTATCCCTTACCGGCCAGCATGTTCTGTTTGTTATTTTTACTCACTTATTGAAGTGACGCCGTTTTGGACTTGTATTTCACGAATTGTAACCCTAGTATAAAAGCTCCTAGGGTTTAGAACAACTAAGAATTTACATCTTTGAACATTAAACACTTTTGAGAGGCACCTCTCTTGGTTCTTCAAGAACTAACTAGAACTTATCGGATTAATTTCCGTGGCGTTCATCCTGACTTATCAATCAGTCTTTCATCCCGATTGTGGCATCTTCATTTTATACCAAGGTTCTTGTCTCGCTTATAGACAACGGGTCGTGGTTTCCACTTTAGGTGTTTGGGCATCTTAGGCAACGAATTCCGAATGTATTGGTATTGGGTTTCGTCACGGGTTGGCGTGGTTCGTATCATTTGTCCTCAAATCTAATGGTTCCTCTATTTTTGTTGTACACTTCTAAGAATCCCTTAGACTAAAAATCTTAGTCTACAAGTGTTTGTTATCTTGAAGTTGTGGTTGTCCTGAAGGCTTCTGAATCACCTGTACCTGATTCACTCTATTCAGGTCGTCCCCTAGTCCCTTCCTCTTTACTATCAAGGACTTCTTGTTGGTGGTTTTATTTATTTGCTCTTAGGCTTCATGTATCTCAGTTGCTGACATAGGATTTAAAACAACCCGTTTACCATTCTTTTGAAACACATAGGTGTTTCTAAACCCATCATGCAGTACCCTCCTATTAGATAACCAAGGTCTGCCTAATAATATGTGTGATGTGCACATAGGGAGAACATTGCAATCAATTACATGCTGGTGCTTTTTCCCTATGTTGATTGGAACCTTAACCCTCTGAGTGACATGTAAGCTGTCTCACTCACTTAACCAGTGCAATTCATAGGGCCTAGGATGAGGTGTAGTGACTAGTTACAGTTTATTCACTAATACAACAGCTATAACATTGGTGCAACTACCACCATCAATAAGAAGGGTACAAAGATTACTTTGGACTCCACAAGTCCTCAATATCTAAAGATGTAGTCATTACCTTGCACAGTACATTAATAGCTAAATATTGATCATTGCCCTTATCCTCATGTACCTTAGCGTTTGGATCCTCATAGTATTCCTTTAGCACTGTTGATAAATCTGTAGGCTCAAGTACGTCTTCCTTGTCGTCCTCATTTTCCACCTCTATAGCAATCATCACCCTTTTGTTAGAACACTAAGTAGCCATGTGTCTAAAGCCCATGCATTTAAAGCATTGGGTTTGACAAATCTTTCCACTTAATGACCTCGGTACTATTTGTCGTATATTACCCCTAGCAACCACTTTTCCTTTTCCAGAACTATCCCTGATGTGCCTAAAACCAAGATTAAGCACATGCAAAACCAATTTGAAAGACAATCAAACAATGTCAATCAAACTAGTTATTCAAACGGCGCAAATCCTCAATACCTATAACCAATTCTTCAACTAAGACGTGATCAATATAGATATCTATATGTGATTGCTATGAAACCAAAAGATGATGTGCCTAAAAGGGAGTTTAAGCACATGTAATTGAACCAATTGACAACTCTTAAGTGACTAGTTTAAAATTGGTTCAAAAGGAGCACAAAAATTGTGTGAACCTTAATTGTTATAAGATAATCCAAATGCCAAAATTCAAGGAGATAAAACCACAAAGTTGATAATCCTCAATTGAATCACTAAATGAACTTAAATTCCAAGAGATTTCTAAATCATCAACATATAAAAAAAAAGTCGTGATCCTCCTCAAAATCAAGACCAATCCACGCTACACAATATAAGCAAAATTGATGGTAATAACAAGTGCTAAAACCAATCAATCTTATATCATCACAAAGAGGTTACAAATGAAGTCAAATTCAGGTCAAGAACTATCTTAATCAACCCTGGATATGGCTCACTAGTGAAGAAAAGGAAAAACACAACAAAGGGAATTGATATTTCTCACAATTCTCTTTGATGCCACTCGCCACAATTTCAATTTTTTGATTGAATTTGATAAGGGCTAATGAATTTAGGCTGAACCCTAACCCTTACATAAAAAGTGTATTTGCTGCCAATTTCAAAAGCTCCCCAAAACCCTACTTAAGCAAGTATTTATACTTGCTTCCTTTAGAATTAAAAAGTCCACAAAATTACAACTATGCCACTTTAGAGTGGTCGGTCCTGAAAGCACCTATTACAACCAAATAAAAGTGTCCCAAAAACTTACAACATAAGGATTCAAATAAATAAATTACAAGTGAAAATAGTCTTCCACTTGTTAGTTCTTCAATAGGATTCGTCAGCCCAGTTCATCACCGGTTCAAGTTAGTCCATGGATAACCCACAAGTTGAGTCTTAGTGAGTTTGTCCATCACCTTGTAAAGCCTGATAAGTGTACCTATTAGAATATACAATACATGAGTAATAGAAAAGAGGTTAGTAAACAAATAATTTCAAGGTCGATTTGCTCAAAATGGGCCCTCATCGCCTAGATTTAAAATCCTTTAGCTCTTGCCCTAATGATGGTTCTTGTCAGATTTTGATTCCTATTAATCCCTCTCCTTATTAGTAACAGTTGCATTTGATTCCATAGTCCTATCAATTTCCCCTTTTTTAACTTGCTGATTATCTAATCCATATAACTGAGTAGTGGATCCACACTTGTTACTCGATGCTTTGTATGGATTGGAGCACCTCTGCCTCTCAATTTTTAAAGCCAACTAGATGACCTCATCAAGAGTGTCATACCTTTGCAGCTCGACAATACATGCTATCTCATATTTTAACCCAAACAAAAATCACGCCTTGGTCTATTCAGGAGGTTCAACTATCCCACATCAGATCCTTAGTGTCTTAAACTCCTGAACATACTCATCCACTATTTTGCCTCCCCATCTCAATGTTTGGAAATGCATGAATAACTCCTACCTGTTGCGTTCTAGTATAAACCTCTTCCTTTGTACCCTTTTCATTTCTTGCCAAGTATGAATCTCAACATCACCATCTTTCCTATTGTTGGCCACAAGGTTCTTCCACTACAAAGCAGAGCATAACCTATAAATTCAACTGCTGCAAGACAGGCTTGAGTATGGTCATTAATTTCATAGCATTCATAGAGCCCTTCCACCATATCTTCCTAGTCAAGATAATCTTCTACAGACTCCCTTCCAGCAAATGAAGGCACCTATAATTTTACATACTCTAGACCCCTAAGCAATCTGAACTCATGGTTAAGATAATGTTCATCCCCAAAATTGTCATCCTTCTCCTCTTCGTAAGCATGGTACTATCTTCCAACCTAGTTGCCCATGTTTCCTCCTATTACTCCTTCTCTTCCCACAACATTAAGGGCTACCTTAGGTGGGGGTTCTTGTGGATTTACCACTGGCTGTTAAGGTAATGTCATCTGATCGACCTGTGTCGCTACATTAGCAACAATGGTAGTTAAGTCCTGTAACTGCTCTTTTACTGTTCTTCTTCTACCTACAGCATGACAACCCTGTACTACTCCTCCAACCTGGTTGTTGGCCTCATTCTTGAATCCTCCATTGACACTATCATTCGACATCTTCACTAAATTATAATCTCAACACTAGAATTCCAAATCATAATTAGACACTATACAAACCCCAATCGGCACAATTCTCAATTACAACCTTTGTTCAATCCTTAACTCAAACCCAGTACAATGACAATCAACCAGGATACTCAACAACAACAACAACCTTGATTCTATAATCAATCTCTACCTAATCTCAATTTAGAGTCAAGTAACCCATAACAATACAATCACAACCACCATAATAATAACAATGGAGAACCCTAATTTCAATTGATATGAATTCCATAAACAAACCGGAATTGAATTGAATAGTAACAACACAACTTAATTGACAACCAATGTTTACCCCTAACTCAATAACAATTGATCACAACACAAATTCATAATCTCAATAACCCTATTTATCAAAGCAATTCCAATAGACACAATTCCTAATCTCAATCTGAGCTTTAATACCAAAAGATGATGTGTGACAGGAATCAGATTCCCATAGGACTAATCACTAAAGCCCAAGCTAAGGGCTTAGAAAACCTAGCTATGAGAATCCTCTATAAACAACTAAACCATGAGGATGTTAACTTAATATCTACTTTTGTATCATAAAATTATTGTGCATTCTAACATGTACACTTATCGATTCTATAGGATGCTAAATAACTACACTATTGATCAAATTGGGAACATCATCAGACTCACATCTAATGGCCTACGATGAACTCAATTGACTTGAAGAACCAGCTCTTTGAAGACCATCGTTGTAATTGTTATTTTATTTTTGAATTGGTCACTTTTTAATCATTTTTGGGACATTTTTTAATTGTTTGTATTTTGTTAAATTAGGACCAGCCACTTAGTGGTATAGGTGTAATTTTTTGGACATTTTAACCCCAATTGGAGCAAGTATAAATACTTGCTAAGTAGGGTTTGTAAAGGACTTTTTGGAACATCTCATTTCTAAAAATTTTGGGCGTAGAAAGCTTGCCTCTTTCACTTCTCAAACTCTTATCAATTCCATCCTTAGAGTTATGGCTAGTTGACTTGAGAAGTATTGTGAATAACATCAATTTCTTCTTAAGTTGCTTCTAATTACTTTTAGTGCGTCATATCTATTTGTAATTGGTTGTGTTCTTTTGTTTTTGTTCATGTGTTTAGGGATCTAAATTTTCATATTTGAATTTAATTCCAATTTGATTGGAATTCAGTTCATCTTTATGTGATCCTTAACGTATATTACAATTGCAAGTGATCTTCACTATAATTTGTCCTTGTAGTCACTTTAAATCACGCAATTAGGGTTCATTTGATTGTGGATTTCATGCTATCTTATTGTGGAATTGGAAGTAGATTTGGTGTTCTTGCAACCTTCGTTCAATCCTCAACTCAAACCCAGTACAACAACAATCAACTAGGATACTTAACAACAACAATAACCCTGATTCTATAATCAATCTCTGCTTAATCTCAATTTAAAGTCAAGTAACCCACAATAATAAAATCACAACCACCACAACAATAACAACAGAGAACCCTAATTTCAATTGATATGAATCCCACAAACAAACCCGAATTGAATTGCACAAGAACAACACAACCTAATTGACAACCAACATTTAACCTTAATTCAATAAAAATCGATCACAATGCAAATTCACAATCTCAAGAACCCTATTTGTCAAACCAATTCCAATAGACACAATCCCTAATCTCAATCTAAGCTCTAATACCAAAAGATGATGTGCTTAAAACTATGATTTAATCGGATGATTCCAATTTCGAGGCGACAATCAATAGCAATCGAATTCTAAGAATCCAATAATGAATGATAACATAAAATAAACCCGAAATCCTTACCGGATATGATGCACCAGTAAGAGAGTAGTTGATGGGAATCTTCCTGGTGATCTTGATGGATAAGGAACTTGATTTGGGTGATGATCCAAATCACTTATATGCATACTTGTTTTCTTTATCTAATAAATATTTGAATGATAATCTAATAGGTATAACAATAATTCTTCACGGAATGCCAAATGAACTTCACTATTGGTCAATTAGGGACATCATCGGATTCTCATCCAATGGCCCACTGTGATCAATATTGCCTCAACTCATCGGCACTTTGAAGATTATTATCTTTTGTACTTGTAATTTATTTCTTTGGACTATTTATTTTGTAAGTTTTTGGGACATTTTATTTGGATGTAATTTGTGTTTTAGGACTAACCACCCTATAGTGGCATAGTTGTAATTTTCTAGTCATTTTAACCGTAAAGGGAGCAAGTATAAATACTTGCTTAAGTACGGTTTTGGGGAAGAGAATACACTTTACAATAGCTGCAAATTTTTTGTGAGAGATTAGGGTTTTCTTAAGATTTCATAGGACTCTTATCAATTTCAATCCAATTAGAATTGTGGCGAGTTTGCAACTTAGTGAATTGTGAGTCATATCAATTCCCTAAGTTGATTTTCCTTTTCATAACTAATGTGTTATATCTAGTGTTGATTAGGGTGGTTCTAGTTTTGATTTTGGTGTCAATTGTAGATCAAAATCCATTCATATATTGTTATCAAATTGATTGGATTTATATCTTGATATTGCCTTCAATTTGTCTTTCTTTATTTTGCGTGGAATTCCTTTGTGAAGGGGAGCTCACGAGCATATTTTGTGTTGTTGGTGAATTGGAATCTCATTTGATCTTATGTGGTGTGCTTAATTCCATTGAGCATAACATCGTTTGGTGATAAGATTGATTAACTAACAAATTGGATTACAAAAGCAATTTTTAGGGTTCACGTCCAATTGGAGGAGGATTGAACTGGTTTTTGGTTTTTGCTTGTGAAGTTGTTTCAATTGCGTATTTGCATATGCTTAAACTCACTTTTAAGCATATCAGTATTCCTAGTACAAATTTTTTGATATGATGCACAACAATCTAATACCGTCACTCGCCATAATCCCATAGATTGATAAGAGTAAAATGAAGAATAAACTTCACAAAGTGTTTTCTCAAATGTTCAAAAGCCCTTCAATTCTTACAAAAAAATATATATATAGCAAAGGAAAACAAAATGCGAAAAGTCCCAAATTTTCATTTGACTCGTGCTGTTGGCCTAAATGGTCGGCTTCTATTCTAAAGTCATCGGCTTTAGTAAGCAACGCTACCAACCTTAAAGGTTAAGCCACTAGCCTTAAATGGCCAGTTTAGGACGAAAGTCGCCGGCCTAAGAGCGTCTACCTCCGGTTCTTGCGCTTTACGTCTTGCATTGAATAACTTTGTAAGAACCGTGATTTCATTCCCATCATTTATCTTTCCACTTATTATGACTATAAAACTTTACATTTGATCATATTTATAAATTAGCACTTATATTTAGTTATCTTACTAATTTTAAACTATTATCTTTATAGAGTTTTCTAAAGTAATGACGCTTTACATACCATGTTGAAGTTTATATGTACTAAAATATAGCTAATAATGAACTTCAGTATAATATATGGTGGGTTGTTATAACTAGGGTACCCTATGGGGCATGACATTTTGAATCAAATCAATGGAATTGCACATTTTCCCTTGTTATAAGTGATCCACACAAAAAGAGATATAAAATGAGCGTGAATAAATACCGGCAAGTGTATCAGATTAGATCAAGTAATATAGTGAGAGAAGAGTGTCGAACCATGAAGATTGATTAAGTAATAGACCTATATCAATTTCTACTATTATTTAGGCAATGATATTTGATGAGATCAAATGTGAATGAATTATACTAAATGCGCAAAAAGGGAATTGTGTTTGAAAAAGAATGAATTGATGGTGGGAAATAGAATCCACCCTAATTCTACTAATCATATTGCCTTCATGTTATAATAACTCATAGGTATATGGATTTTCACAAGAAATTGACAAAACCTTAATCCTTTATCAAGTTTTAAAGTAACATTACCCCAATTTAATTTAATAGCTCCCGCTAATTAAAATCAATGGAGGATTCTAATTCACAATCATAAATTTCCCAATTATATGATTGCCTAATATCTTTAAAATAATTTCTCCTAATCCCTTAGTGAAAAATTTAATAAAAATATTGCATGAAACACTTAGGTCAATTTCTAATAAAATTCAATAACGCTGCTTCCGCATGAATTATTAAATCTTACTTATGAATTCCTGATAAAACTTAAATTTCTCTTTCGAGTCATTTACATTCCTATGCATTGATTTCAATTACAAAATACAATTCATAGCAGGACTTCTTATATGAAAATTCCGTATATCTATATGCCCTATAACATGAATACAATGATCATTTTAGTTTGAATTATGGCTTCATCATGTTTCCTACAAGGATGATTTAGAACATTATGGTATGAATTACATAAAAACAATTGAAATAAATAGGTGCAATGGAATTCATATTGAATAACAAGAATAAACTAATAAATGGCATAAAAGAAAATAAAGTAAATGAAACAATTGCTATAATCTTCAAGAGTTTGTAGAACTTCAATCTTCTGAAATGATTCCTAGAATTCTTTAATTGAAAGCAAACTTCAGCAAAATAACATTCTTTCTTCAAACTAAAATTTGGAATAACATGAAATGTAAAAGAATTAAAGAGAATATAAAATCCTAAAGTTCATAAGGGAATTCTAATGATTCAAAAGAAAAACAAAGGATGCTCTCAAGGTTCACACAAGGGGTCTATTTATAGATCCAAAGAGGAGGAGGATAAGGCCGATCTGATGAGGAATTGAGTCAAGAAATTAATTAAGATACGATTTTGGAGAGATTTTCGCAATGGATATCCGAGGAACAATGTAGGCCGGCTCAAGGCCGGCGGCTTTGATGTGTTATGAGGCCGGTTTAATGTAGGCCGGCTCAAGGCCAGCGGCCTTTGGTAGTAGGCCGGCCTAAGGCCGGTGGCCTTCAATGCAATCCTCCACTCACTTCTTCAATTTTGTGAAAAACTCGTCCAATTAACTTGTAATTTACTTTTAGGTCCTCAAAACTTGAATTTTCACAATAAACACCATTAAATATCATTTCTTTATATTTTCTTATAATATCGAAATAAATTTAATATAAATCCAAAAGAAAATATAAGTATAATGTGATCTTATCAATAAGCATTGATTTTGTTAGAGCCTCGCAAATAGATTCTAGAGGTTAGTGTGAGATGTGAAACCCTAGAAAAGTAAGCTATTTCTTATTATAAAGTTAATCAGGACAACAATTTAAAATCTCTATAAAGTAGAAAATAGTACCCTAATTTTTTTCTAATATTAAGACTTTCAAATAATTACAATTCCTATCTATACTTTACAATTAGGTGTTAAAGATTATTAGCTACGTAAGGTTAGTTTTCAATCTTTATGTAACAAGAAGTTTTATTTAATCAATTTAAGATTCTTTTAAATATTTGCATAGAATTTTTCTTCTTTTAAGAGATGTAAATAATTAACTTGTTTGAAGAGCTTTTCTAACTAACTTCCTAAGAAAGCTAACTCAAAGTTAAAGAAGGTTATTTCACTAACTTCTTAAAGAAGTTTATTTGATCAACTTCTCAAGTAAGACATCAAAAGAAACTTAGCTAAGAAGTATACTAAGTTAACTTCTCAAGGAAGTTATCTTGATAAACTTGATGACAAAGTTTCACATAGCTTCTCATAGAAAACCACTAAATCAACCTCTCAATAAAATTGCTCATCTCGCAAAAACCTTCGAGACGAATTAGTCCTTAAATCTAGAAAATCTTATCTTGAGATAGTCAAATAAGGTTTGGATACTATAGTTGACTTAGTAACCCAATAATTGACTTAAGTCAAGTTGCTAAGAACAAGGCATTGACTTGAGTCAACTCCATATTAGATAACGAAAGACTTGAGTTGACTTGAGTTTACCCATACAAAAACCTAAGTTGACCAAAGTAAACTCTCGAATTAACTTAAGAGCCCTCAAGTAACGATGTAAGTTGACTTGCATACAAAACCGAATAGAGCCAACTAATCTCTAACTTATGAGATGAATCTTAGTAATCTAAGCATGCGAATCAAAGTTAAAATTTCACAAGAAAACTAAAACTTCTACCAGTTAGTACTAACTCTTTACACTTAAATTCAATCTTAAACTAAGCTATTAGATGATAACAAGATCCTTATCTAAACTAGAATATCTTATGAAAAATGAAAACAAGTGTGAATACTTGATAGATTTGGTCTAGAAATCAAAATCAAAGATCTCAAATTCTAGCCCAAGTGTCATCTATAATTCTTAAGGATTTTTATAAGTAGTATTTTTAGAAATCCTATTAGATAAGGAAATACACCTAGAATTTAGCATCAAATGAACCTAAGTATAGTTCGGGATCTAGAGAAGACTCAATATTTTATAAGTTGGCCTATGTTAACTTAATTAAATTAAAAGTCGAGTCAAGTCAACTAACTTTACTCGACTCCTTAACTTAAGTCTTTCATTCGACACCTCAAAAAGACTTGAGTAGTCTTAGAGCATTAGAGCTAAGACTCAAGTTGACTTAGAGAAGACTTGATAAATAAGATACCAAGGATTTATATGATACCCTTTTTTGATAGAACTAATGGATTTCACTTAGTAAAAGTTTAGTTGAAAACCGTCAATCGTACAAATTTTCACTAAACTCCTTACCTAAGAGTTCAATCTTATTCTCGATATTTCACTTAGTACACTAAACTCAAATTTAGTCAAATTTCATTTATAAGACCAATACTTAGCCCCAAATATTCCTTGAGTATTATATTTAAAAACCCAAACTTAGTTGACTAAAGTCTACTCCAATTTGACTTTAGTCAACTTATGATAAGCAATTATACAACTTAAAAAGACTTGCCTTAACTTGAGTTAATTCTTTTCTAAATCTACTATATTTTATCCTAATCATAAGGATTAGTATCCTAAAACATATATCAGCAAAAATAAACACAATTTAACAACAAACCCAATTGTAAAACCAAATCGAAATAAAAAATTCCTTAAACCTTACCCTAAAACGTTCTAAGTGATTAAGCTTGAAACCAAACCCAAAACTTAATCTATGTTTAACCAAATTTTTTCTAATTTAATATTACATCTTTAGTTACCTAAGTAACACAAAAAGTATAAAAAAACTGCACACAAAACTCCACCAATTGCACTTCCTTCCCCAAGACGCCACATTAAGGACAACTTCTTCATCTAGTTTTGAAAAATCAACCTCTTATCATAACTTATCACATAGAAAATGGCCTCTCATCATGCCTTATCTTAACCTATCATCTTAAACAAAATTTACACACAAACAATACATGGAAATGACCCAAGACAAACTAGTTCTCTTCTTCTTCTCATTGGCGTCATCCTTGAGTTAAATTCCACCAAAAATCTTTGAAAAATCTAACCTTATCTTATCTTATTAAATTCTATGCTATCTTTATCAAACCTTACCCTATCTTATCTAAAATCCCATCATGCCTAATCTAAGAAGAAAATGACATGAAGATGACATAGAACATGACACTCCATGATCGGTTCAAGGGAAAGAAAAGTAACCATATGATTTTATCTAATTAAGCATTCTTCCCCTACAATATTTTATCTTAAATTAACTTTGTCATACCTGATCCTTATCTTAACACATCTTACCTTGACTAAAGCTAGAAAAATGATATGGAAATGATGTAAAAAGACCAAGGCAAAACTAGATCCAAATTAGATGCATTAAACATATGATTTTCCCAATTTTTGCAAAGGTTTACTTACCCTAATCTATCTTATCCTATCCTTATTAACTCTTACCCAAATTTTACCCTATTATAACTTGTTTAATTTAATTTAATTTAATCTAAACCACCCTAAATTGACTTGATTAAACTAGGATAAAAGACATACAAATATTATAGAAAAATTAAAGTTTTAGAGTTGGTTAAGTAAGAAGAAAACTATATGTAAATTTCATCTTCGAAACACCTTGTTTCACCCCATCTTAAGACCATCTTACCTAACTTTAATGTATTCTAAATTAAACCAAAATTTAACACGTTTTAGCTAAGCGAATGACCTATAATTAACCAAAAAAGTTAGCCCAATCCAATTGATGTAACTCCTCCTTTGAATATGACGAATGGCAACATGTGATTTGATCTCTAACACATCATTACCCAACTTTATCCTACTTCATCCTAAAGCCATCATTCCTAATCTATTCTAACCTATTTTTAGGCACCGTTGCTACCTTAAATCTGCCATTAAAACCCTCTCCTTAGGCATGGAAAATTAGAACCTAAAATTAATTACAAAGAAACATAACTTAACTACTATAAAAAGGGATGTAAGGAAACTAACCTACCTAAGTAAGACCCCCCCATCTCCCACACTACTTTGAGGCTCTTATTCTTTGATTTTTCCTCATTCAAATATCCACCAAACACACCTAATATTCCTCTAAGAATTCAGAAACTTTCATCCATAATTAGTTCCATTTCCATCTCCAAAACTAACAAGAGTTTTGGAACCACCAACTTCACACATTAAGGTAAGAACTTCCAAGAAGATTGAGTGATCTTTAACTCTCTTAAGGATATTATTAATCTTACCTATTTTCTATATTTTAGGACCTATATTTTAGGTATTCAAGGGGTTTTCATCAAATTAAGGTAATCTCAATTAACCTAAGTTGTTTTCATAGTATACTCTTTATCTACATTCACTAATATCACCTATTTATGAAAGCTATAGGTTCTAATCATAATTCCACTTCATGCAAACTTAATCCTCATAATATTACTCTATTTCTCTTTCATTTAGAGTATTTTTTAGTGTAGATATGTTTCAAACTAATAGTAAATACAAAAGTTCGAAGAAAGGATGTTAAGGCTATTTTCCTAAACCATAAAGATTTATGACCATCTATGACTATTTTTGACCTATTAAGCATTCACGAACATATTCTTAAAGATTCATGAAAATATACCTTGGACATATAATTTCCTTATCATGACATCATTTGTGAATGAGACTTATCATGACATGAACTTAAGCTTGAACCTTAACAACGAACCAAGGACTTAACACTAAAAGACTCTAAAAGGCTTTAATATGACATGGGGTTAGCAATGGGATACTAAAGTAGTATATTTTAGTAGTAGTTATTCTTATATGTATTTCTTTTATGTCTAATTATTTAGGTTTTTCAGAAGATCCCTAGTCTTTACTCGAGGATTATTATAATCCTTAAGTCAAGCCTAGGTGAGGGAGTTCAAATGATCTACTATCTACTTGATGTTTGCAAATTGCATGATGTTTTATTGATTGCTATTAATTATTTGGAATGATTGATTACTTTGTATGTTCTCATCCATATGGTCACCTTATTAACCTATAAACTTAAATTCTTTGCCAAAATAACCAGATTACTTATCGCATGTCTATGATTTAATAAGTACACAAAAAGGAATGAAGAGTGTTCAACCTTTGCCAAATATTTTTTAAACATGTTGAAGCTTCTTGAAATCTTTTAAGTCCTTTTAAACTGTTTTTGTAAAAGGTATATCAAAAGCTCAGCATGTGCTCTTAGAGGCTACTATTTATAAAACCACAGTGTTTTCAATGGTAATTTTATCAAAAATTGATTTCATTGGTGGCAAAGTCGTTTAAATAGCTCTTGATTGAGGCTTGTAAGGCATTTTTAATAGTTTGATAAGTTGACACCTTGATGAGGAATCACCTAATTTAGTCGTGGAAGCATTATTGTTTGATTGATGGTGAATTGCACGACATGGAATTCACCAAGACTAACCCTTAAGGTATTGTTTTTGTTCACGGTGACGGGTAAGCATCAAGTTTGTTAGGGAATCATGCCCTCAAATAGCCTCCCGAGTAAGATGAGGTGCTCCATGCGGATAAGTATAGAGGTCAATCGAAGTATAAACGATGCAAATCTATAGCTTTCATGGTTTCAGACTCCCATGAATGTGTTGCTTGCATTCATCACACATGCATTCGCTTCGTATGTAGATATATTTTAAGGTGTGCTAATTAATGTTCGATAACGTGCTTAAATGGTAGTAGTGATAGGCAAACTCACTGAGCCATAGTTTGCTCATCCCCCAACAATTTATCTTGTAGGGTATTCTAAAGTTGGGAAAAAGCTTGGGATCGAAGTGATGAATGTTCTAAACTCAAGCTTGAATAATAGATGGAGAATTAGAAGATAGTTAAAAGTCTAGAATGAGTGAATAAGAATTTGTAAAGCTATTTATTTAGAATTTTATGATTTTTCAAAAAAATTTTGAACCAATGCTCTTAAATGTTGAGATCACCTAGTTTTAGTATTTAGTAAAGGACATCAATTCTCTATGATTCTGGAGAATCATAATAATCGATTTCCATAGTTATTTTCTCGATAACTAATTGTATGCACTATTAATTACTATGTAGAATGATTATTAAATTAAAGTCTTGCAACCTCTGACTTATAAAGTGATTTTCATATTGCAGGTGCACACGTGATATGGCAACTCTTAAGAAATTCTACTAGGCCCCCTTTAGGGTTATTACACAAGAAGCAAGGGAATAGTGAAGAATCTTAGTGGAGAGATCACTTTTGTATTTCTGTCTATGTTCTTATTTTAATTTTCAAATACCTAGTAGGGACTAAAATATATTCTAGGTTTTGTACCTTTAAACTATAACATGCACTCGTGAACTTTAAAATATTTTTCTACTCTGAATTATTATATGTCTTTGTATTTCTTGAAAATGTTAAACCCTAATCGAGAATTTAGATATGAGTACATCTTATACGCTATAAGGCAAACTCTTAGATAATATAAGGGTTATCCTTGGGTTTCCATGCAGAGTATGGCAAAAACTGTACGACCTAAGAGCCCATGGGGTGTAATGGTTTTTAAGTGGTATTAGAGCTAAGTCAAGCATTTGTCGTGAACTACCTAAAGAGACAACATGCTACTGCATCAGTAGCTAAGCCACTTCAGCTTACCTGGAGGCTAACACTCAGTAGAAACGACAATGGCTAGGGTAATAATGGAAATCGTACCAACACTACGGCTAGTACCGCTTGAACATATAATCTTGAGAGAACCTAGGATGGTGATAATTATAAAGAGGAAAAATTGTAGCCTTAGACGTTAAGGACCTAGTTAATATAGAGTTAGTTGTAGGTAAGTACTTGAACCTAAGCTCTATTTCTACTTATTTGAAAGGCTAAACGTTAAGAACACAAAAACAAATCATAAAAGCTTTAGGGAAGAAAATCTAACCCCTAGTGAACATATGAATAGAAATTGTACCTAAATTGTAATCTTACCCTTCTAAACTAAAGACAAATTACAATTGCAAGTCAATTAGCTTTCACTCTCTTTGACATGGGAACAACTCACTCCCTTGTCACTTCCAAAGTAGCTAAACAAACGAGATTGCCCATAGTTACTATGGATTTAAGCTTTGGGGTATGTACTCCTATAAGAAGTGTCATAATTACCATAGAGATGACCAAAGGTTACCCAATGGACATTCAAGGATATAAAACCAATGGTGATATGATCATACTAGACATGAATAAATAAGATGCTATATTGGGAATGAATTGGATGTTAACTGCAAAAGCCATAGCAGACTGTCAAAAGAAGAAAGTAGCATTTGATAACTCTAATGGAATAAAAGTAGAATTCATTAGAGAGTCTACTTTTGCATGATCTTTAGAGTTGAGCTCTTATGAAGTTATTATAGACTGCGAAGAATTTTCTAAGAGTGAGAGCTTGATAAATGTAGCAAAAGTTGAATTGGAAAAACTCGATTTAGAGGATATTCCAGTAATTAATGAATCTTCTAACGTATTTCCTGAAGAGCTACTAAGATTATCATCTAAAAAGGGAAATTGACTTTAAGATCAATTTGATGCTAAGAATATAACCTATTTCAAAGGCACCTTACAAGATAGCCCCAATTAAGCTTAAAGAGTTGAAGGAGCAATTGAAGGAATTGTTGGATCAGGGTTTCATCTACCCAAGTGTTTCACCTTAGGTAGCATTGGTGCTCTTGGTGAAAAAGAAGGATGGCTCAATGAGGCTTTGCATGGATTACTGGGAATTAAATAATGTCACTATAAAGAACAAGTATCCATTCCCCTCAAATCGATGACTTATTTGATCAACTAAAAGGAGCTAGTGTATTCTCCTAAATTGACTTATGTTCTAAGTACCATCAACTACAAACTAAGTTAGAAGATGTTCCTAAAACAACTTTCAAGAATTGATGTAGGCATTATGCGTTTTTTGTGATGTCATTTGGATTAACAAATGCCTCAACTACCTTTATGGATCTAATGAACAAGATATTTTGATCATTGCTAGATAAATGTATGTTCATCTTCATCGATGACATTCTTGTTTATTCAACTACTCTAGAGTAGCATAGCGAACGTTTAAGAATCATACTTCAAACATTGAGGAAACATAAGCTATATGCTAAAATGTCTAAGAATCATTATTCTATTTTGGGCACATGCAACTAGAGTTGTGTGGGCAGGAAAAACATTATTTTCTTTTGGTTTATCATGAGTCCTTACTTAGAAGATCATTCTTCTAACATAACTATTGATATATCGAGCGTGGCTTTGATTTTGTGTAACCAAGGATGTATGCAAGTGTAATGAAATTGATAGCCCGTACTCTAATGTAATTTTAAAATGATCCCCAACCTAAGGTCAAAGGAGGGTTATATTGGTCAGAAATATCCTTAGACTTCATATAGTTTCTAGCTAACTAACTGTAATGATTGGCATATGATTGTTCATGCATTCATGCATTAAAATGTTAAACTGCTTGTTTGGCTTGAAAGGTGGTTTTAAGCTAGGACCTCACTAAGTTTTTATAGCTTACATCTTCATAGTTTACCTTTTGTGCAGGTATTGTTCTAGTTTTATCCCAGTAAAATCCAGCCAACAATGAGAAGCTTTAAGATGATAATAGATAGGCGAGTGAGGGTGAAGACAACTAGAATAGATACTTTCAATTTTGAATAAACTATTCTAGATGAATTTAATATTAACTACTTAGACTTATTTCTCTATCTATTATACATGTAGAACTCTATGTTTTACATTAAATAATGTTAGCTTTAATATTTGCAAAGCTGTTATTTTTATGGTGGCTTCTACAGTAACAATGCCTTATGTACCATATTAAAGTTTATGTGTGCTAGAATTCAGCTAATGATAGACTTCAATATAGTACATAGCAAGTTGTTACAACTAAGGTACCCCTTGATACGTGATACCTTTTAGTAGTATCAGAGCATATGTAAACCCTATAAAATTCTAAGATAGTGTATAAATCACTAGAAGAAATTTCGAAGCAAAAAATAGGATATTTAATCCTATACTAAAGAACTAGGTTCCATAACCTCGAAATATTCTACGAAAATCCAAAATTGACCCCTAAAACATAAAATAATATCACAAATCTTAACCCAAAAATCTAAGCCTTAGAATAGGAATTTAAGACCCCATATCAACCCACAAACCCCAAATCGACATTGCAAACTCTAATTTAAATAATAAACCCCAAAAACGACAAATTAAACTCCAAACCTAAACCCAATTCTAAAATAATAATAATATCAACAAAACCTAAAAAAATTTGCAATTCAGGAATTAGTATGAAGGAAAATATTAAGAAATACGTAATAAAATGAATATAAAAACCCAACTATGCAATTAGATTTTCGTTACGATACATAAAACAACTAGCGTATCCAAATCTAAGGAACTTGAAACCTAACCAAACCTTGATGATAGAACATCCCCTTAGGAAAACCAAACTTGAATATGATTGTTCAAAAAGCCTAAATTCAATTCCCAAAATCTTAGAAGCAACCATCAATGTCAAGATTTCCTTTAGAATTGAGAATAGTCAATGTTAAGCTTGGAAAAACTTGCTATTTGATCCAAAACAAAAATAAAACTTAAATGATGATGAATAACCCTATAATTAGTATAAAAAGACCCAAAAATTTAATCAAATCCAACTCTACTAAAAAATCAAATTGGGTAAAACAAAAAATTGGAAAATATGATCCCAAACAATCTTTATAAGTGGTGTTGAGAGAAGGAGAAAAATGGCAACATGTGAACTATCAAAAGACCAGATCTCAAGCCCAAATTTATTATGGAAATTCCCTCATATAAGACCCATTTAAGTCTCATTTAATCATAAGAAAAAAAGGGAATTGATACATCAAAATAGCCCCTAAATCTACCAAGAGCCCATGTGGAACTAGCTAGGAAGCAACTAAGTAAACCAACTAAAAACTAACTACATTTACTAAACTAAATGCAAGGAAAATTAAGGATTAGACTTAAGAAAAAAGGGGCAACCAAATCTGATGAAAATACCCTCAATTTGTAGACATGTCCCCCTAAGATTAGACTCTTTACCTAATGGACAAAGCTCTTACCTAAAGAACCAAACTAAGGACTAAGGAGCAAGCCCCCTCAAGTAAGCCACCAAAAATCTGATTTGTCTCCCATCCATTCTACACGTAAAACCTCTCCTCTTTTGAGAAATTTTCCACAAAAAAAAACTCTTAAAAAAGTTAACTAGAAATACTTAAACACCCTCCTAAAAATCAAATCAAACAGCCCCCTCTAAATCGTAACCACCAGCTCCCTTTCTTCTAAGCTTTCCATTCTAGTGTTATCACCATCTGATCTCTATGTGAAACCCCCATCCTTCTAAATCATTGACATAAGAAAAAAATCTTCAAGAAATCTCCAAAGATCCCCAAACACTCACAAAAAAATCATATAAAAGGAGATTCCCAAATCGCACCATGTTCTTCCCCTATTGCACACCTACGAATTTCACCTTCTAATCATGCCTCTAACCACCTCCATTCAAGCCCAATTTCTAGTATAATTAGCACCACTCAAGAGGGCATTAAGGGAGCTAAGGATCCAAGAAAAATTAGAACTTAAAGCTACCCTAAGAGGAAGTAGAAGGAGGAGGATCTCGGTACCCCTAAGATACAACGGGTAGGACCCTTGTACTTCCATGTTAATGCTACTTTTTTTCCTTGTAATATTTTGACTCCATTGCTTAGAGTAGAGTTATGTTAGCTTGATTTTGTAATTTTCCACGTATATTTAGAGCATATTTAGCTTAGGAAATGAGTTGGAAGCGTAATCCCACTTTAGGATGTAAAACTGTGGAGCATCACCTCCCATTTTGGCTTGTATGTTAAAGCTTTTAGAAAAATCAATAGAGACCAGAATTTGGAGACTCTTGGTACTTCTGAATGCCTAAGCTAAGGGCATAACCAAGTATATTTTTGATCTACTTTATGCCTTCTAAGTCATAGGAAATTCGGATGGAAAGAAAAGACCCCTCTTTATAGTGAAAAATTGGAAAAAGAGGCAAGATGTATCTAAGAACCTCAAACTATGAGCAAGACCTAATTAAATATGGAAATCTCTTTGATACGAACCACGCCAACCCGTGACAAAACCCAATACCAATACGTTCGGAAATTCGTTGCCTAAGAAGCCTAAACACCTAAAGTGGAAACCGCGACCCGTTGTCTATAACCGAGACAAGAACCTTGATATAAAATGAAGACGCCACAATCGGGATGAAAGACCGATTGATAAGTCGGGATGAACGCCACGGAAATCAATCCGATAAGTTCGATTTAGTTCTTGAAGAACCAAGAGAGGTGCCTCTCAAAAGTGTTTAATGTTCAAAGATGTAAATTCTTTTGTTGTTCTAAGCCCTAGGAGCTTTTATACTAGGGTTACAATTCGTGTAAAACAAGTCCAAAACGACGTAGTTTAGATAAGTGGCGTAAAAACGCGAAAACAGAACAAGTTGGCCGGCAGGGGATACACGGCCGTGTACATGACCGTGTACTTTGGCCGTGTACCTTTCTGTGCAACTTTTGGCAACATACACGCCCGTGTACACGACCGTGTACCCTTTTGTGGATTTGCTTGACTCCATACACGGCCGTGCCTTGAAAGTACATGCCCTCTTCAACCCGTGTCCGGTGTGACTTGTATAAGAGCAAGGGTCTTCCCATGTTTGTTCAAATCCGTTCCAACTTCATGATTGCTCCAATCCTTTCCGGCTTCATGGACATCCTTTATCAACCCGTTAAGTGCTTCCTTGAGTCGTTTCGCTCGACTTTTTGTGATCGGTCTAGGCGGCACTTCAAGAGGATCCACATTCCTTCTCCCGGCTTGACTCTCATCATGGATCTCATCATTCTCCTCCTCTTGAAAAGGATTTGTCCTCAAATCATCACCTATATCAAAAGGACTCAGATCAGTAACATTAAATGTGGCACTTACTTGATACTCACCAGGCAAGTCTATCTTGTATGCATTGTCGTTGATGCGCTCAAGAACTTGAAATGGTCCATCGCCTCTAAGAAGTAGTTTAGATCGACGTTGTATGGGAAACCGCTCTTTGCGCATGTGAACCCAAACCCAATCTCCAGGTTCAAAAACAGCTTGTCGACGACCCTTGTTGGCATGTTTCACATACTGCTCTGTTCGTCGTTCAATGTTCAGCCTTGCCTTCTCATGGATCTGTTGAACAAATTTGGCCTTCTTCTTGCCATCTAAATTAACATACTCAGAAATAGGCAAAGGTGATAAATCTAAAGGAGTTAGTGGATTAAAACCATACACAATTTCAAAAGGAGAAAATTTAGTAGCAGAATGCTCTATACGGTTATAGGCAAATTCAACATGCGGCAAACAATCCTCCCAACTTTTAATATTCTTTTTAATTACAGCCCTCAACAAAGTAGATAAAGTTCGATTCACTACCTTAGTTTGACCATCAGTCTGTGAATGACAAGTAGTAGAAAACAATAACTTAGTTCCTAACTTAGCCTACAAAGTCTTCCAAAAGTAGCTTAAGAACTTAGCATCCCTATCTGATACAATTGTTCTAGGCATACCATGCAATCGCACAACTTCCCTAAAGAATAAATTAGCAATATTACAAGCATCATCCATTTTGTGACAAGGGATGAAATGTGCTATTTTAGAAAACCTATCAATAACTACAAAAACAGAATCCCGACCATGTCTAGACCTGGGTAATCCTAACACAAAGTCCATAGAAATATCTACCTACGGCTCATGAGGAATGGGAAGTGGGGTGTAAAGCCCTTGAGCTTGGACTCTAGATTTCGCTTGCTTACATGTGACACATCGCTCACAAATCCTCTCAACATCTCGTTTCATGTGAGGCCAATAGAAGTGTTCCGGCAACACCCCTAATGTTTTAGCTACTCCAAAGTGTCCCATTAAACCTCCTCCATGAGACTCCCTCACAAGTAACTCTCTTAAAGAACAAATTGGAATGCACAGTTTACTCTCCCTAAACAAGAATCCATCATGTTTATAAAATTTTCCATGCCCACTCTTCTCACATTGCACATACTCCTTACAAAAATCTCGATCAACAGCATATAACTCCTTAATGTACTCAAAACCAAAAAGTCTAGAACTAAGAGTAGAGATAAGAGTATACCTTCTAGAAAGTGCATCAGCAACGACATTTTCTTTACCTTGCTTGTAGTGGATGACATATGGAAATGTTTCAATGAACTCCACCCAACGAGCATGCCTTTTGTTCAGCTTGTGTTGCCCCTTCAAGTACTTCAAAGATTCATGATCAGTGTGGATCACGAACTCTTTTGGCCACAGGTAGTGTTGCCACATCTCCAGGGCTCGAACCAATGCATATAGCTCCTTGTTGTAAGTAGGGTAATTCAAGGTTGCCCTACTTAGCTTCTCGCTAAAGAATGCAATCGGTCTTCTCTCCTGCATAAGCACTGCCCCAATACCTAATCTTGAAGCATCACACTCAATTTCAAACGTTTTAGTAAAGTTAGGTAAAGCAAGTAATGGCGCCTGAGTCAACTTATTTTTAAGCATATGAAAGGCCCTCTCTTGTTGCTCTCCCCAACTGAACCCCACGTTCTTCTTAATTACCTCAGTAAGTGGTGCTGCAATGGTGCTGAAATCCTTCACAAATGTCCTATAAAAACTCACTAGTCCATGGAAACTCCGCACATTACTTACATTGGTTGGACTAGGCCATTCTTGGATCGCACGAACCTTTTCTTCATCAACCTGTATTCCCTGCGCACTAACAACAAAACCAAGAAAGACAAGTTTGTCTGTGCAAAAAGTGCACTTCTTGAGGTTAGTATATAATTGTTCCTTTTGAAGCACTTCTAAAACATCCCTCAAGTGTGACATATGATCTTCCAAACTTTTGTTGTAAATAAGAATGTCATCAAAATAGACAACCACAAATTTTCCAATAAATGTCCTCAAAACATGGTTCATAAGTCTCATAAAAGTACTAGGTGCATTAGTTAACCCGAAAGGCATTACTAACCACTCATACAATCCATATTTTGTCTTAAATGCAGTTTCCCATTCATCACCTTCTTTCATTCTAATTTGGTGATATCTACTTTTCAGATCAATTTTAGAAAAGACACTAGACCCATGTAACTCATCTAACATGTCATCTAAGCGAGGAATGGGATGTCAATACTTTACCGTGATGTTGTTGATGGCACGGCAGTCAACACACATTCTCCATGTCCCATCCTTCTTAGGCACTAAAATCTCCGGCACTGCACAAGGACTCATGCTCTCTCTCACGTACCCCTTCTCCATTAATTCATCGACCTGCCTTTGGAGTTCCTTTGTCTCCTCCGGATTGCTCCTGTAAGTTGGCTTGTTTGGAATCGATGCTCCAGGTACATGATCAATCTAGTGCTCAATACCACAAATAGGTGGTAATCCCTTTGGAACCCCCTCAGGGAAGACATCTTCAAAGTCCTGCACAAGATACACAACCACACTAGGCAAAGAGTTAGATAAGTCGTTAGTAGTCAAACATGTTTCCTTAAAAACCAGCAACAACATAGGTTGCCTCATCACTAACGCTGTCCTTGCTACACTCGCTCTTGCCACACAACTCTCCTTTTGCAAGGCTACCCTCTCCTTTTCACTCACCACCAAAGTTGATCCCCCTTAAACTTGGCCTCTCACACTCTTTCCAGCCTCCCTCTCTTTTTCCTTTTGATCTTGACTTTTATATTCCTTTTCTTTCTCATTGTCTTTTGCTCTCTCACTCTCCCTCTACTTTTCACTCACCTTGTGTTTTGCAAACGACTGTTGTAACTGCAATTGATCCTCATACACCTATTTGGGTGTTAACAGTTTAAGATTAAAGCTTTTCCCTTGGTGAACAAGCGTATACTTGTTAGAAAAGCCATCATGAACAATCTTCCTATCAAATTGCCATGGCCTCCCCAACAACACAAGACATGCTCGCATTGGCACTACATCACATAACACCTCATTATCATATCTACCAATGCGAAACCCAATCAAGGCTTGCTTACTCACCTTAGTCTCACCACTATCATTCAACCACTGCAATTTATATGGACTAGGGTGTCTAACAGTTTTGAGCCCCAGCCTCTCAACAATAAAATTACTCACTACATTGGTGCAACTTCCTCCATCAATGATCAAACTACAAATGTGATCTCCTAGATAACACCTAGTATGAAATATATTCTCTCTTTGCACCTCCTCTTCTTCCTTCACCTGCACATTCAGCGCTCGCTTCACTACTGCCACTAGCCTTCCCATTGCAGGCTCCTCATCATCACTAGCATCCTCTAATGGTGGCATATTATCTTCTTCACTATCCCCCTCCATCTCATACTCACCATCATCACGCAAAATCATCACACGCCTATTTGGACATTGACTAGCAATATGGCCTCTACCTTGACATTTAAAAAATCTAATGTCACGATTTCTAGAAGTAGAAGATTCAGGGTTACCTTGATTACCAGGAGTAGAACCCGCTTGCCTGAGCTCCCCTTTTGGTTTGGTGTGTAAAGGCTTTTCTTCCTTCTCCCATTGATTAGTCTTCCAAGTGGATGAACCATTACCCTGTTGAAACCGTGCATTACTACTATCTCTCCTCTTGTGCTGGTTCTCAACCTTTATAGCCATGTGAACCATATCCTCCAATTCTACATAATGCTACAATTCAACCAAATTTTGGATTTCTCTATTCATCCCAGCAAGAAACCTAGCCATTGTAGCCTCTATATCCTCCTCTACATTCGCCCTAATCATAGTGACTTCCATCTCCTTGAAATACTCATCTACACTTCGACTTCCCTGCCTCAGAGTTTGCAATTTGTTGTGCAATTCACGATAATAATACGCTGGCACAAACCGCTACTTCATTACTCTTTTCATCTCTTCCCAAGACTCAATAGGTGGCTCGCCACTCCTCCTTCTATTCAACATTAATTGATCCCACCACACTATAGCATAATCCGAAAATTCAATGGCAGCAAGTTTTACTTTCTTTCTCCCACTATAGTTATGACAATCAAACACCATCTCCACCTTTTTCTCCCACTCTAAGTACACCTCGGGATCATTCTTCCCTTGGAAAGGAGGAATCTTCATCTTTATGCTACTCAATTGATCATCCTCTCTATTCCTATCTCCTCTATCTTCCCAATCTCTAGTTCCTCTATTTCGACCACTATATCCTCTATAACTCCCAACAGAAGGCTCATCAAAGTCATCATCTGTCATTTCATCTCCACCCCTCGATACTCTCCTAGAACGACTCTCCCTCTTACGCCCTTGGAATACGTTTGTGGATTGCTCTAGTCTTTGCTCTACCATCTCATGAATTTGTTCCATTCCCTTTTGGAACATCCTCTTCATTTCTCCCCTCAACGCCTCAATTACTAACCTAGCATCAAACCTTCCCCTCTCACCTTCAGGAGAATGTTGTCTCGACATTATCCCTACAGAAAAGATTAGTACTAACACAAATATATATAAAATTAAACCTCACGATACACTCCCTTACGTGTTTCGCTCAAATGATGATATCACACAGTCACTCGTGTATTCTCACAAATAATGATGATATCAACTCGCCAATTTCCTCTTCTCAATTCTCTTGGAACTAACCCGAACTACACCAATTTCCTTCCGTAGAATTCAAAATAACTCTAGGGTTCGTAAATTTTCCTCTATTTTTCTATCCGATTTTTTTTTTTTGTCTTGGTTGTTGCTCTTGATCACGTTTTTCTTTTCTTTTCTTTTCTCTTCTTTTTTTTTTTCGTGCTTTTTACTCTTTCTTTTTTTAACAATCGCCTAGTCGATATTACACTATCAAAAGACAATCAATACTACGAAATTGAATAGATAATTGATATGAACGATTGGAGTTAGGGTTTTTGATATTACCTTCCTCAACTGAACTTGATGTTTTGACAAACCTAAGCTCTGATACCAAACTGATACGAACCATGCCAACCCGTGACAAAACCCAATACCAATACGTTCGGAAATTCGTTGCCTAAGACGCTCAAACACCTAAAGTGGAAACCGCGACCCGTTGTCTATAAGCGAGACAAGAACCTTGGTATAAAATGAAGACGCCATAATCGAGATGAAAGACCGATTGATAAGTCGGGATGAATGCCATGGAAATCAATCCGATAAGTTCGATTTATTTCTTGAAGAACCAAGAGAGGTGCCTCTCAAAAGTGTTTAATGTTCAAAGATGTAAATTCTTTTGCTGTTCTAAGCCCTAGGAGCATTTATACTAGGGTTACAATTCGTGTAAAACAAGTCCAAAATGACGTAGTTTAGATAAGTAGCGTAAAAACGCGAAATCAGAACAAGCTGGTCGGCAAGGGATACACGGCCGTGTACACGACCGTGTACTTTGGCCGTGTACCTTTCTGTGTAACTTCTGGCAACATACACGCCCGTGTACACGACCGTATACCTTTCTGTGGATTTGCTTGACTCCATACACGTCCGTGCCTTGGAAGTACACACCATCTTCAACCCGTGTCTGGTGTGACTTGTATAAGAGCAAGGGTCTTCCCATGTTTGTTACAATCCGTTCCAACTTCATGATTGCTCCAATCCTTTTCGGCTTCATGGACATCTTTTATCAACCCGTTAAGTGCTTCCTTGAGTCGTTTCGCTTGACTTCTTGTGATCGGTCCAGGCAGCACTTCAAGAGGATCCACATTCCTTCTTCCGGCTTGACTCTCATCATGGATCTCATCACTCTTTGTTTCTAGAACCTTAGAAGGCTAAAATATCATTCAAAAATTAAAACTCCTAAAAGAAAGCACCAAACTAATACAAGCCAAAATTTGGAATTTCTGGAAGGAAACAAAAGATAAGTAAGCCATTTGGAGGTCCTAAATATGTTCCAAATGGTTAGAATTAATTTCTTTAGGTTAGCAGAATAAATTAGACAAAAAGAAGCCTTAAACCAAACATACGCCAAGCGTACCCAGTCTATTTAGGCACTAGCACAATGTTCTAAAGTCTAAATAATTAAAATGACTTTAGAAATAGAAAGAAAATTCAAAAACCTTTAAAATGACTATAAATATGTGAAAAATAGAATTAAATTGAAAAAGTTATGTAGAAAATATTAAAACCTTCAAAATCAAGGAAATTGCCAAAACTAGTAAAACTAGTATAAGCTAGTTTTTAACCCAAGCTTATAAAAATATTTTGTCTTGTCAGGTGATGTGCTATTTTAGGATGATCTACCACCTGACTATTTCGACTAAAGACCATATAGCCAGGTGAGTGAAAAGTCTAATGATTACTATACCTTGCTTATGTTTGTAATTAGTGCACCTGTGTGATGTAAATATTTGATATGTGAATTGGACTTGCATCTAGGGGTAACATAGGGTATTGTATGTGTTGGAATGCCATGTTTGAGTGCCAATTGAACTTAATTATACCTAGATAATTGATTTCTATTTTCCCCTACATTGAGCTTATAGAAAATACAAGTGTCTATATAAATTGTCGTAGACACCAAATAATTTGACTTAAGTCTATTCGGCCTTAAACAAAATGAATCATGCATCAAGAAGTCCTGCATGTAAGAAGGTCGTTGGCATCATACAGTGGTACGAAAAGGCCCCATGGAGGATGCACTTCATGGGTACACCTTATCTCGACCTTTGGGAACTAAGTGGAACCCGAGAAATGCTGCCCACTAATTGAGACTTAGGATTTCCTAGTTTGAAGATTCATCACTTAAGAGTGATTGACCTATGAGCCTTTCATAATCTATACCGCATGAAGGGCTTAATATGCACATATGTATTTTTAAGTCTATTGAAGTATATTTCAAAAACATATATAGACTTTAAAAATTATCTCAAAAGACAGCCCGAGGTCACTAGAGCCTAAAGTTAATGTGTCGTTCGTGATTTCCCAGCCCCTGGCAATAGAGGCTATTAAATCCATGATGTATGTGGTGTCTGATACACTGTATATACTATTGCATTCATATGATTGTTCATGCATGACATATGTTTAAATTAAATAACTTTTTTGCTATTTGATTGTTAAGTTAGTAAGAGGAGCTAACTCACTAAGCTTTATAGCTTACCCCCTAACAACTTTTCTTTTGTAGGTTAATCCCAAATCCGAGAATGGGCTAGGAATCAATTAATGAGAGCTTCAACTTTAGATATTGAGGAACAAGCATAGAATAGAGTAATTGTTGGTTTGATTTAGATAGAGTAACAAGAGCTTTTGGAAGTTATATATTCTTTCTTTTCAAAATATATTTCCCTTTAAACATTATTTGAACCTAGACTTCTTTAGGATTTTAACTACCCAATTTTATGATTTGGTGGGGGATATCGATTCTTTGCAGTTCTAGCGACTGTGGACTATCTATCTCCTTAGTTGTTTTTATACGATAATTAGTTATATGTATTTTGACTAAAGGAGATCTAATTAGAGTCTTACAAACTCTGACTTGCAAAACGGTTTTACATCATAGGAATACATGAGATATGATAACTTTTAGTGGAAACTAGCAAGCCCCCTGTCTAGGGTGTGACAATATAGGTTATAATAGCATATATACATGCATATATATAAATAAATAAACACATGAGAGTGGGTAGACATGGGAGCATAAGTTTTTATCTAACACATAAATTAGAGAAAAGATGTGCTTATTTCTCTTTTCTATGTAATCTAATCTTCCCACAAGCTAATACCTATGGGATACCTTCCAAATAGCCTCTAGGAGGCACTTTCTAAATATAGGAACTAACTTTAAGTTTTGTGTGAAGATTTCGTGTTACTCGAGCACCCTAAGAACCTCTTAGTGATTTTGGCTACGTGGAAAATGGGACTTGGACATACCTAGGCATGGGTTATGGATGAGTTAGACAGGAGTCTCCTAGTTCCTCCATCTTTGATTGAGTATATCTACCGGCTAGAGAATTATGCTCGTGAGCATGGAAAAACTATGTTTATGGAAGATCTCATGTTCATGGTTGTGCTCATCCTAACTTTGACGTTTGGATTTCATTCACTATTTCTCTTACCTTCATACATGATAGGCAACAAAGTCATTTAAGCTTGCTAATGGAATAAGTGAGCTAGGATGAAATATGCTAAAGAAGATGCTAGCTAGCTAAACCACCACAACCATACCCTTGTAAACTTAGTAGTGAACTGAGCTCTTCGATAATACTATTAACATATGAGCTAGGAATGCTTCAATTGGAACCTAGCTTTGACCAATTTGTTAAGCTGCCACCAACACCTCCGACTTTCTCTTCCTTTGATGTAGGTATGTTTTCGCAAAGACAACAAAATCCCCATCCCATTATCCTTATAGAAACTAAACCATCACCACTTTCTTAGGCACATCCAAATCCTACCCAAGAATTTTATTCAATGCCCATTAACCCTATCAAGACTGAGCCCCCATTAGAACCATAGGTGTTTCCCACTTACAATATTAACTCAACTTATACTGCTCCATAGGAGGGAGAAACAAACTTTACTTTTTCTATAATTATAGAAACCACTCCCTATACCCAACTTGAAACAACATATGACTATTTTGTACCTTTGAAGAGTGTGTAAAGGAGAGTCTAATGGAACTCCCAAACCCTAAGAACCAAGGAATGATAATCTACCCCCAGCACCTAACGTGGATAATGCAATCCTTGAAGCATTACAAAGGTAAACTGAAATAATAAGAAATTTATTGGAACAAAGGCAATAACCTCCCACCCCCCAGCTAAACCTACACTACCCCCTATATTCATAGAAGAAGTTCCACTTGGAGTTCATGAAAATGGTTAACCTTTGCTACCCCCACCTAGACCTCAAAGAAGAATTTTACTTAGGTTTATCAAGTGTAGCAAATACTTTGATGAGATTTTGGGAAACCGAATGAAGTAGAAGATTGGTTATCCTAAGTGGAAAGATCTTTTGAAGCTTTTGAGATACCACTCCAACTACAAGTAAGTTATGGCACCTATCTTTTAAAATTGAGAGCTAGAACATGGTAGGAATCAATAAGAAGAATCTTACCTCAACCTATTACTTGGAGCACGTTTAAAAAAGAATTTTTGATGAACTACTTTCCTAGTAGTTTAAGAGCTAAATATAGGAGTGAATTTCTCTACATAACTCAAGAAAATAAAACTATTGATCAATATGAAACTGAGTTTAGTAGATTGTTGCAATTTGCTCTTGCATCTTATCAAGATAGTGATGAATTAAAAATGAAAGTTTTTATGGGAGGATTAGGCTTGAGATGTAGAGAAAATTAGAAGAATTTAAAATTCATACCTTTAATGGAATGTTGGGAAAAGATTGAGTACTAGAGGGAGCTAAAAAGAGAGAAGAAGATAGGGTTAGGCGAAGAGGAAAAATTTTGGGAAAAAGAAATGTGAAAGATAGTGGAACCAATTTTTGAGGAAAGAAACCTTTTTATCAATCTACTTCCACCACTGTAAACACAAAAATAGTAAGTGGGCAAAGTGTTGTATGTTGGAAGTGTAATTGGAAGCATTTTTCTAGAGAATATCCTCAACTTAAAAAAAAATGTTTCTTTTGTAGAGTTGATGATCATCACATCATGACTTGTCTAAAAAGAACCACAAACTCTTGTTTCATTTGTAAACAAGTAGGACATTTTTTTACCAATTGTCCAAAAAGACAAAACCTTGTAGTTGAAAAGTGACCACCTTAGAACAACAATGGGAATCGACAAAAAATAATGGTGCTAGAGGTACAACTACTACTCGAGTGTATAACATGGAAGGAGAATGGGAAGACCCTGATGTTGGAGAATATGAAATGGAATTAGCTACCCTAGAGGATGAATATGCTAATACTGATTCAGTTGTAGGTAAGTAACTAACTACATCCATTTTATTTATAACGGGGTGTGATAGAAAATCCATCTTGATTAAATAATTTATACAAGATATGTTCTAATAAATGATACCCCTGTATATACTCTGTTTGACATCGTAACAACACACTCATTTATATCTAAAATTGTAGTAGGAAATCTGAGGATACCTATAACAGTGATTACCACTACTTTTAGGATTAGAACTCCTACTAAGAATATAATGGCAACATAAGAGGTAGTCGAATCATGTCTAATCAAAATTCAGGGATAGCTTGTGAACATAGACATGATTGTGATACCCATACAAAAATATAGAATAATCATAGGAATGAATTAGATGTCTAAAGCCCATGCTATGGTAATTGCTTGAAAAAGGAAGTAACCTCTAATACCATAGATGGAAATAGGGCAACTTTTGAAGGAAAACTAGCCCACTTGAATCATGTGGAAATAATTGTTGAAGATAAACATCAGGAAATAATTGGATGTTTAGTTTATGCTCTTGAGAAGAAAAAAAATGATTTAGAGCTTGAAAAGATAAAAGTGGTTAAAGAATTTCCTAATGTATTTCCCTATGAATTGCCTAGATTACCACTAGAAAGGGAGATAGATTTTACTATTGAGTTGATCCCTGGAATTGAGCCAATTTCTAAGACACCATACAAAATGGCTCCTATTGACTTAAAAGAATTAAAACTCAATTACAGGAATTCTTAGACCAAGGATTCATAAGACCTAGCGTTTCACCTTAGGGAGCCCCTATTTTGTTTGTTAAGAAGAAAAATAGATCATTAAGACTCTACAATGATTACTATGATCTGAATAAGGCTACAATTAAAAAAACGTACCCACTTCCTCGCATTAATGACTTATTTGAGCAATTGTAAGGAGCAAGCGTGTTTTCTCGAATAGACTTAAGATCAGGATATCATCAACTAAGAATTAGACTTAAAGGCGTACCTAAAACAGATTTTTATACTAGGTATGATCATTATGGATTCTTAGTGATGCCTTTTGGATTAACTAACACATTATTTGCATTTATGGATTTGATGAACCAATTGTTTCGTTCATTACTAGATAAGTGTGTTATTGCCTTTATTGATGATATCTTAGTCTACTCCCCAGCACTAAAACAACACAAAGAAGATCTAAGATTGGTGTTGCAAATTTTGAGAAAACATAGGCTATATGCTAGGTTGTCAAAATGCGAGTTTTGGTTAAGAGAAATTTCTTTTCTAAGCTACAAGGTGTCAAGAGTGGGAATTTCTATGGATCCAGAAAAGATTAAAGCCATAGTTGAATGGAAAAGGCTTAAAATGGTAACCAAAGTAAGGTGCTTCCTAAGTTTAGCTAGATATGATAGGAAATTTGTTAGGGATATTTTAAGAGTTGATAAACCTCTCACTTAGTTAACCTATAAAAATGAGAGGTTTTTATGGATTGATCAAAGGGAAAGAAGATTTCAAGAGTTGAAGTAATGTTTGGTTACTGCTCTTGTGTTAACTTTGCCTAAAAATGATCATTTTATAGTTTATAGTGATGCATCACGCAATGGGTTAGGATTTGTCTTAATGTAATCGTAAGGTTATAGCATATGCCTCATGATAATTGAGACCTCATGAAGAAAATTATCCTACACATGATTTGGAACTAGTTACTATAGTGTTTGCTTTGAAAATTTGGCGGCATTACTTGTATGGTTAGAGGTATGAGATTTATATCAACTATAAGAGCCTCAAGTATCTATTCACTCAAAAGGAATTGAACATGAGGCAAAGACGATGGTTGGAATTAATGAAGGATTATGATTTGGGAATCAATTATTATCCAGAAAAGGTAAATGTAGTTGTTGATGCATTAAGCAGGAAAATCCATACAAAATTACATCAGTATTAATTGAGCAATGAAAATTAATCAAGGAATTTGTGCATATCAACTTAGAATTGGCTTTGCATGATTCAAACATTGAAATAACAAACTTAATTCCTAAAGCTACTTTGGTAAAATGAATCAAGGAAGCCAAAGAAAAAGATCTAGTGATTTAGATGATCAAACAAGAGAAACAAAAAGGGAAATATGATGATTTTGAGGTTCATACTAATAGGCCTTTGAGATAGAAAGGAAGGTTATGTGTGCTTGATGATATAAAGATAAGAAAATAGATCATGTAAGTGGCACATCAATTTGGCTTCACTATACATCCTAGAGGAACCTAGATGTAAAAGGACATGAAGAGAATTTTTTTGCGAGAAGGGATGAAAAGAGACATAGCTAAGTACATAGCTCATTATAGTACTTGTCAGCAAATTAAGGCCTAACATTAAAGACCTAGAAGATTATTGCACCCTTTACCTATCCCTAAATGGAATGGGATCAAATTACTAAGAATTTTGTAAGTGGATTTCCAAGGACTTTAAGTGGATATGATACCATTTATGATAGGAATAAAAATCCGACAAGACCTATAATTAGGGCAAGAACTAAAGGAATTCAAATTTTGGCGATAAGGGCCCATTTTGAGCAGATCGACCCCAAAATTATTTATAAATTAACCTCTTTTCTATTATTCTTGTATTGTGTTTTCCAACAGGCACAGTTATTATATTTTATAGGGCAATGGACAAACTCCCTCAGACTCAGCTTGTGGGTTATCTATGGACTGACCTAAACCGGCGATGAGCTGGGCCGATGGATCCTATATAAGACCGGCATCTTGAAGACCATTTCTCTTATATATTTATTCTTTTATGAACTATTTTGGTTTTGGGAAAATTTTATTTCCTTGTAATTTTCATTTAGGGTTAGCCACCTTAAAAGTGGCAAACTTGTAATTTTGAGCACTTTTTAACCCTAGGAGTAGCAAGTATAAATACTTGCTTAAGAGAGGGTTTGAGGAGGCCATATTTTGCAGATTATACACTTCTTCTTCACATGAGAATTAGGGTTCCTAATTGTCATTAGACTCTTATCAATTTCAATCCCAAGAGTTGAAATTGTGGCGAGTGCAACACCTTGAAATTGTGAGTAGTATCAATTTCATCTTGTTGTGATTTCTTTTCTTCTCTAGTGTGTCATATCTAGGGTTGAATTGAGATAGTTCTTGGACAGATTTGCTTCTAATTGTTGCCGAATTCTTGTGTTTGATTAAGGTCCCTTGCAATTGAATTCAAATCATCTTGAAAATTCCCTTGAAAACGTGATTTTCACTAGTGGAAAGGAGTCCTTGGAATTGAGGTTTTCTTTTGAATTTTTGGATTATTTTCGTGGAATTATATGTGATTAGGGTTTTATTAGAAGAGATTATCATTGTGGTATTACAATTATAACTTTGAGCATTTGGAATTCATTACATCTTACTAGGGTTCACGTGAATTTTGCCCCTTGTGCATCCGGTTTGTTGTTGACTTGAGATTGCTTTTTCTTAAGTCTTTTAATTGTGCTTCTAAGTGGAATTAGGCACATCATCTTTTTGGTTTCAGAGCACATGTTAAGAGAAGGGAATTGGTTTCATTTGATTTCGTGGAGTTAATCATCCATTAGAGTTGATTTAGTGAAAACTGCAATTGTGTTGATTGTTGTGGTTTTGAGCTTGTGAAATTACCTTGACTTGGAGTTTATTTTGCTGTTTGTTGGAGTTGGTTTGGGAAGGTTGTTGCATCATTTTGTGATCACTAATTTTCGTAGAAGGGCAAAAGTATAAAGTGTTGTTTAATTCAACAATTTTTGGAACTTGCAAAACTTACCAAAATCGTTGCCGTGGCTTGTTGTGGCGTGGAGGAAGATGTGTAGTTTGTTGTTTTGATTTCCATTGTGTAATTCTAAATTGGTGGAGTACAATTTGCAGATTGCATTGAGTTTTGATTAGTAAGGAATTATTTGAATTCAAACATATGCAATTAAGTTGTGGGAGTTAATGATTGCTATTTGAATTTGAATTCATTATTTTCCAATTGAGGAAGGCTTGCAATTAGTGAAGTGGTTTGAATTTCAAATTGAAGTTGCTGCCTATTTTGTTGTGAGTTGCGGTTAGAGCTTGTGGGGAGTGAAGTATATTTTGTTATTATTTCCGTGGAAGTGGAGTGTATTTGTTGTTGTAGCCATTTGTTATCATTGCCGTGGAAGTGGAGTGCAATTTGTTGTTGTTGCCGTGGGTGTTGTGGTGAAGTGAGTGCACCGTGATTGAGGTGTGTGTGGTGATGCAAATTTGTGGAGTTTTGTGTAGTGTAAGGTGCTGCACATTGTGGTTATTTGAAGTGTGAAATCAAGGCAAGAAAAGGAAGGTTGAGTAGTGGAATTTAAAATTCAAACAAGTCATTAAAGTGTGAAAGTAATTGAACTAATTACTTAAACACTAGTAGTTGAATTTAATTCTATCTGCTTAAAAGTAATTGTGTGTGTGCTTCATTTATTTAACTTTACTTGAAGTACTAAGAATTATTTCATTATGATTCAATTATTTCACTTAACTTTACTTGAAGTAACAATAAGCATTTCTTGTATTGGTTGATTGTGAGCACCGTAGGTGTGTAGGGGCGTGTAAAGGTGTGTTGCCGTAGTGTGGTGAAGTGTATTGAGGTTGTTGAAATTAGTAAGCAAAAATTTCAAGTGAGTTGTATTTGTCTACTAACATATTGCATCGGGACTTGACTTCCTTTCAAACCATTGATGAGGGATAAAGAGAAAACTTGTTCCATACTTCTTATAGGGTATAAGGAAACTTGTGCGCAATTATTATTGATGGTGGTTGTTGTACTAATGTTGTAGCTACATCATTAGTATCGAAGTTGAAACTTGAAACTATCCCACATCCCAAACCCTATATATTACATTGGTTGAATGATCAGGATGGTCTTTATGTAACCCAAAGGGCTAGGGTACCTTTCAGTATAGGGGACAAGTACTATGATGAGCTTGAATGTGATATTCTTCCTCTTTGTGCATCCCATATATTACTTGGTAGACTATGGTTATATGATAGGATGGTATTACATGATGGGTATAGAAATACTTATATGTTCAAAAAAGATGGAAAACGTATAGTATTGAACCCTATGTTGCCATCAAAGGTCCAAGAGATGCAAAGACAGATAAAACAACCATCATAGAATCTTGAGGATCATAGCCACATGATCAAACCTTCAGAGGACCAAACTGTGCAGATGCAGGTATGCCAACCTTCAAAGGTTCTTGAGGGCTCTAGTGACACAAACCAACTGTTAGAGCATAAGATTTGTCAGACACCGATGTGCCAACCTTCAGAGGATCTTGTTGACCATAGTTAGACGAGCAGACCACTAGAGAGCCAGACCGTTCAGAGATTTTATGTTCACCTTCAGAGGTTTCAGAGGATAATGAGCAGTTGGGCCAACTATTAGAAGACCATGAGGACCAGCAACATACAGATGAGTTAGAAAATGTGGAAACAGTTTTAGTGGAACAGGTTGATACAGGGGCGACTTTATTGGATAATGGAGCATTATTTGTGTTGCAGATGAGATACATCCTATAAATGGAGGAGAGAAAACAATCACCACCTGTAGTATTTCAGATATTGGGATTTTGCAGACATACTTCTTCAGATGGATTGCTAGGAGAAAACAAAGTCTCTATTGCATTTTGATAGAGCCATTTTATACTTAATCTTTATAGTATAAATTGTGTTAATTCATTATTGATTTTATAGAAATCATAAGAAAATGGTACATAATTCTATTATGGTGATAAATCAGGTTAAATGGAGTCAAGGATGCTAATTCAAGTAAATTAGAGAAGTCATCTACAACTTGGATCAAGACAAGGATTTACACCGCCGGAGGGAAGTACATGGGCGTGTAATTAAAGTACACGGCCGTGTACTTGGTTTTGAATCAACAGGAAGATACACGGTTGAAATACACGGTCGTGTATCGGAAGCACGGTTTGAGGCACGGCCATGGCGCAAACCGTGTTACACACTGGATAAGAAGACGGAAATGTGGACTTTCAACAGAGAGAGACACGGCTTAGGGTACGGCCGTGGTGGCAGCCGTGGGAGAAACCGTGCTTGGAGCCGTGGTGGAAGCTGGACGTGCCAAGGAGAAGAAAGAACTTTGACAGAGGAAGGCACGGTTGAAAATCTAGCCGTGGGTGCAGCCGTGCTACACACTGGACACGGAAGATGATACGTGAATTATGCATAGAGGAAGGCACGGCTTGACCCACGGCCGTGTGGTAGGGCGTGCCAGGCAAACGAAGATTCACTTCTCGAAATCTACTTGGAAAAGGAAAGATATTTTCGTGTCTTGCTAGCAAAAGATCACATGCTATCCCCCTAACAATACAAATAGAACCAACCCTAGAGGGTGAGGACAACTTTTGAATCTTTTAATCTGGAATCTTTGGATCTTAAAGAACCTTGGATCGTCTTGGAGGCAGAGCAGGCAACCGGGTTCATGATGTTTCTACTTTTTATTTTCGTTTTGTTGATGAACATGAGTAGCTAAGCTACTTTTCTAGCTAAAGGGTCATAGATGTTTAATTCTCCACGAATTGTGAGGTCTAATTGACTTGTATTTATTCTATTCTTTGTTTTTGGATATTCATATATCTTCTGATCGTTTTGTCATTATTATCTTTGTTGATTGGTATGAATAGAGCTCTTCTACTCAATTAGCAAGTTAATATATTGTTAACTAGCACGTCAAATCCGTAATAGTTTGATTGTTCTAATCTCAGTGACACAATAACATGTTTGGTTATAAAATAGATGATCGAATTCATGTTATGGAGGTGTGTGATCATGTTTAAATAGGTTATCTTATAATCTACTGGCATGAATTAGTGGTCTCTCTAGTTTTTAATGCTATTGGTAGATTAAATCCTAAGCGCTTGTCTGGGGTTGTCTAATCGATAAGAGAAATAATCAAAGAGCTTCTCTTGGTTATCGAGGAAGTACGGAGAGATAGGTTGTTAGAGCTTGTTAATAACCATAACCAGTTTATCTAGGAACAAGAATAGAAAACATTTGCATCGATGATCAATTCCATGAATTAAACTATCTTGATTCCTTTGGCTAGGCTTTTATCAATATACGATTCTATTATCTTGCTTCGACTTTATTTTGATTCATAAACAAAACCCCCCCTCGTTTTCTTTTCATCTTTATGCCCTTTGAATAGAAATATCTTTAACCAATCCCTGTGGATTTGACCCTACTCACCACTATATGCAAATCATATAATTGTCTAGGAGTAGGTTTTATTTTTGTTGGATTCGACACCCATCAAATTTTGGCGCTGTTGCCGGTGATTGGTGTCAAATTTATTTCTATTCTTGTATGACTCGTTCTTCTCAGACAGGTGAACTAACTTATAATCCGGAGATTGAGAAGACTCTAAAGAGGCTACGACAAGAAGCTAGATCATCCACTAAACTGAACTTAGCATCGGATTTGTCTGATTCATCCTTTGATTCAGAAAAAGAAGACGATATGGCAAAGCCCGAGAGAACATTGCGAGAGTTGGTTGCGCCGGATGTGAATCAACAACCACTTTGTATTCACTATCCCGAACTAGCTATTGAATTCGAGTTGAAATCTGGGTTGATACATCTACTACCCACCTTTCATGGTCTTGAGAATGAAGATCCTCATAAGCATTTGAAAGAGTTTCATATAGTGTGTTCTAGTATGAGGCCGCAAGGGATAACCGACGATCAAATCAAGCTACGTGCTTTCCCGTTTTCTTTAAGTACTAAAGCTAAAGATTGGTTGTTTTATTTGCCTCCAGGTTCTATCACCACTTGGACAGATATGGTGAGACTCTTTTTGGACAAATTCTTCCCCGCATCCAGAGCCGCTGGTATAAGAAGAGAAATTTTTGGTATAAAACAGAGGGACACCGAGACTCTTCATGAGTATTGGGACAGGTTCAAGCAACTGTGTGCAAGCTACCCACAACATGGGATATCTGAACAACTCCTCATCCAATATTTTTACGAAGGCCAACTTCCGATGGAGAGGAAGATGATGGATGCTGCAAGTGGAGGCGCCATAGTAAACAAAACCCCTGGTCAAGCTAGGGAATTGATCTCCATTATGGCTGCCAATTCGCAACAATTTGGGTATAGGCATGATACATCTTCAAGGAAGGTAAATGAGGTAAGTGTGTCTAACCTTGAACATCAAATTTCTAATCTAACCTCCCTTGTGCAGCAGCTAGCTCTTGGAAAAACACAGCAGGTGAAGGCTTGTGGAATTTGTGCTGCTCCTACTCATCCGACCGACATGTGCCCCATATTGCAAGTTGCCAACCATGAACACGCTGATGCTGTAGGCGGATTTCTAGAACAACCGCAAAGGAAGTATGACCCCTACTCGAATACTTACAATCCTTGATGGAGGGATCGTCCTAACTTCCGATATGGCAATAACCCACAACAATTCCAACAATTCCAGCCTAAGCCATCACACCAAGTACCCCAAGCTCCTTCCACCTCAGGTATGTCTCTTGAGGACATTGTTAAGTCTCTTGCTGTTAATACAAAACAATTTCAGGAGGAAACAAAACAGAGCATTCTAAACTTGGAGAATCAGGTAAGCTAACTTGCTTTTGCTCTCAATAGGTTAGAAACTCAAGGTAAGTTACCTTCTCAAACTATTACAAACCCGAAGCAAAGCGTTAATGCAATTACCTTGAGAAGTGGAACAGAATTGCAGGGATCAAATAAGAAAGGACATCCGTCTAATCTTGAGGAAGAGACCAAGAAAGAGATTTCGACATCGAGCCAGTAGGGCAACCAGATTAGCAAGTCTCTAATTGAGCCATCAAAGGTCACATTGATACCACCTCCTTTCCCCTCCAGATTGGCGAAATCCAAGAATGAAGCGGAAGAAAAAGAGATTCTGGAAACTTTTCGCAAAGTCGAGGTAAATATTCCTTTGCTTGATGCAATTAAGCAAATACCGCGCTATGCTAGATTTCTCAAAGACTTATGCACTAACAAAAGGAAGTTGAAAGGCAATGAAAAGATTAGTGTGAGTGAAAATGTTTCAGCTATTATTCAGAAGAAGCTTCCTCCTAAATGCAAGGATCCAGGTATGTTTACTATTCCTTACAAAATAGGTAATCTTGGAATCGCTAAAGCCATGTGTGATTTAGGAGCTTCTATCAATGTCATGCCTTTGTCTGTTTATCAACGTTTAAATGTTGGTCCCTTGAAGGAAACGGGTGTCATTGTTTAACTTGCTGACAGGTCCAATGTTTATCCTGAGGGAGTTTTAGAGGATGTTTTAGTTCAAGTCAATGGGTTGGTTTTTCCTGCTGATTTTTATGTGCTTGACATGGACGATAGTGATTCTCATACTTCATCACTGATATTATTAGGGCGACCATTCCTTAAGACTTCTAAAACGAAAATCGATGTAAATGATGGCACCCTCACTATGGAATTTGATGGTGAAGTGATTAAATTTAACATTTATGATGCCATGAAACATCCTAATGATATTTCCACTGTTTTTGTTGCGGATGTTATTAACCCATCACCACAGGCACCCAAGCTAGAATCAAAATCCTTATCCGAACATCTAGCCAGGAACGGCTAGCCAAAGACGTTAAGGAAAGGCGCTTCATGGGAGGCAACCCATGTAAAAAAAAAAAAAATTCTTTTAGTTTTGTTTTTCTTTTGTTTTGTTTTGTTTTAGTTTTGTTTTGTTTTGATTTTCGGGTAGTTTTGAAATCTTTGGATCAGCTGCAGCAAGGATACACATAATCAGATGACACTTTCCAGAGCTTAAGGGGAGAACTCCAATACCAGGGAAGTACCAGTATTTCCTTTCTCTTATCCTCTAATGTTCCTTGAGTTGTTCATTCCTCTTTCATTGTGCTGAATTTGGAACAGTGAGGACACTGTTCAAGCTAAGTGTGGGGAAGAGGATAATAAAATACAGAGAATAGAGAACTAACTTATACTCTGAATGTTTGTCCTTAAGCAATTTTAAGCTAATTTTTTTTCAAAATTATCATGACATCTGGAGATTGTACTAAATGTTGTAATAAGCATCTACAAAATGTGAAATTGACTTGTTCAAATGTTTTACTCACCCACTGTTGTGATTAGAATACATGGTTAAAATTAAGTAGTGAAATCTTTAAGAAACAAATTTACCTTGTATTTAGCTTTAGAATTAGAAGTCTAAGAGTAAGTCGAGTCCCTAAGTGAAAAATAAACAAGTTTACTTCTAGGTTATATTAGCTACTGTATACTCTTTGAAGTTGTTTGTAAAGCAATCATAACACTTAGTGAAAAAAAAAAAAATCAAGCATAGCCATTACTCCAATGATTCAACTAATTGAGTTAAGAGTATTCAAACTTGAATGTTAGAGTGAGGAAGAGTCCGTAGGGGTATCTCAAAACCCGGTCACTTGAGTGATGAGCTCGGGATGTTGCCGACTCAATGAACTCACTACAACGATAAGGGCGAAAAAGGAAAAAGTTCATGAAAAGAAGCGGGCAAAAACCCGTCAAAATAGATGCTTGAATAAATCAAAAGAACATGAATGTAAACATTCATTGAATAAAACAAAGATGTATAAAAGAGAGAATATCTAGCAAAGAGCTTATACCATATGCTTTTACTTTATACTGCAAGGATTATATGCTTGATAATATCCAATGAAGTTTAATTGGGTGTTTTTCCTCAGTGGATTAAGTATTTACTTTTGGAATAAAAATTCTTTTGCTAAACATGAGGATTAAAGTTTGTTTTGTTTAGATTAGCTATTGAATTTTGTCCATAGTAATTTGATCACAGGAAACCAGTTTTGTTGAAGTAGTAGACATTAAATTACAAGTCATGAATTACAAATGAATAGATGCTTGGAATGATGAAAAGAAAGTTTGTATAATCTATGACAGATTTCTCAATTGATTTGATTCAATTGCTTGAGGACAAGCAAGAGTTTAAGTGTGGGGGAATTTGATAGAGCCATTTTATACTTAATCTTTATAGTATAAATTGTGTTAATTCATTATTGATTTTATAGAAATCATAAGGAAATGGTACTTAATTCTATTATGGTGATAAATCAAGTTAAATGAAGTCAAGGATGCTAATTCAAGTAAATTAGAGAAGTCATCTACAACTTGGATCAAGACAAGGATTTACACCGCCGGAGGGAAGTACATGGGCGTGTAATTAAAGTATACGGCCGTGTACTTGGTTTTGAATCAACAGGAAGATACACGGCCGTGTATCGGAAGCACGGTTTGAGGCACAGCCATGGCGCAAACCGTGTTACATACTGGACAAGAAGGCGGAAATGTGGACTTTCAATAGAGAGAGACACGACTTAGGGCACGGCCGTGGTGGCAGTCGTGGGAGAAACCGTGCTTGGAGCCGTGATGGAAGCTAGACGTGCCAAGGAGAAGAAAGAACTTTGACAGAGGAAGGCACGGTTGAAAATCTAGCCGTGGGTGCAGCCGTGCTACACACTGGACACGGAAGATGATACGTGAATTATGCACAGAGGAAGGCATGGCTTGACCCACGGCCATGTGGTAGGGCATGCCAGGCAGACGAAGATTCACTTCTCAAAATCTACTTGGAAAAGGAAAGATATTTTCGTATCTTGCTAACAAAAGATCACATGCCATCCCTCTAACAATATAAATAGAACCAACCCTAGAGGGTGAGGACAACTTTTGAATCTTTTAATCTGGAATCTTTGGATCTTGAAGAACCTTGGATCATCTTGGAGGCAGAGCAGGCAACCGGGTTCATGATGTTTCTACTTTTTATTTTCGTTTTGTTGATGAACATGAGTAGCTAAGCTACTTTTCTAGCCAAAGGGTCATAGATGTTTAATTCTCCACGAATTGTGAGGTCTAATTGACTTGTATTTATTCTATTCTTTTTTTTTTATATTCATATATCTTCTGATCGTTTTGTCATTATTATCTTTGTTGATTGGTATGAATAGAGCTCTTCTACTCAATTAGCAAGTTAATATATTGTCAACTAGCACGTCAAATCCGTAATAGTTTGATTGTTCTAATCTCAGTGACACAATAACATGTTTGGTTATAAAATAGATGATCGAATTCATGTTATGGAGGTGTGTGATCATGTTTAAATAGGTTATCTTATAATCTACTAGCATGAATTGGTGGTCTCTCTAGTTTTTAATGCTATTGGTAGATTAAATCCTAAGCGCTTGTCTGGGGTTGTCTAATCGATAAGAGAAATAATCAAAGAGCTTCTCTTGGTTATCGAGGAAGTACGGAGAGATAGGTTGTTAGAGCTTGTTAATAACCATAACCAGTTTATCTAGGAACAAGAATAGAAAACATTTGCATCGATGATCAATTCCTTGAATTAAACTATCTTGATTCCTTTGGCTAGGCTTTTATCAATATACGATTCTATTATCTTGCTTCGACTTTATTTTGATTCATAAAGAAAACCCCCCCTCGTTTTCTTTTCAACTTTATGCCCTTTGAATAGAAATATCTTTAACTAATCCCTGTAGATTCGACCCTACTCACCACTATATGCAAATCATATAATTGTCTAGGTGTAGGTTTTATTTTTGTTGGATTCGACACCCATCACATTTGACCTGCTAGATTTGAGGACTAATCTTTTTAAGGCTCGAGGAGATGATAGGAATAAAAATTCGACAAGACCTATCATTTAGGCAAGAACTAAAGGAATTCAAATTTTGGCGATGAGGGCCCATTTTGAGCAGATCGACCCCGGAATTATTTATAAATTAACCTCTTTTCTATTATTCTTGTATTGTGTTTTCCAATAGGCACACTTATCATATTTTATAGGGCAATGGACAAACTCCCTCAAACTCAGCTTGTGGGTTATCCATGGACCGACTTGAACCGAGGATGAGCTAGGCCGATGGATCCTATAGAAGACCGGCATCTTGAAGACCATTTCTTTTATATATTTACTCTTTTATGAACTATTTTGATTTTGGGACACTTTTATTTCCTTGTAATTTTCATTTAGGGTTAGCCACCTTAAAAGTGGCAAACTTGTAATTTTAAGCACTTTTTAACCCTAGAAGTAGCAAGTATAAATACTAGCTTAAGAGAGGGTTTGAGGAGGCCATATTTTGCAGATTATAAACTTCTTCTTCACATGAGAATTAGGGTTCCTAATTGTCATTAGACTCTTATCAATTTCAATCCTAAGAGTTGAAATTGTGGCGAATGCAACACCTTGAAATTGTGAGTAGTATCAATTTCATCTTGTTATGATTTCTTTTCTTCTCTAGTGTGTCATATCTAGGGTTGAATTGAGATAGTTCTTGGACATATTTGCTTCTAATTGTTGTCGAATTCTTGTGTTTGATTAAGGTCCCTTGCAATTGAATTCGAATCATCCTTGAAAATTCCCTTGAAAACGTGATTTTCACTAGTGGAAAGGAGTCCTTGGAATTGAGGTTTTCTTTTGAATTTTTGGATTATTTTTGTGGAATTATATGTGATTAGGGTGTTATTAGAAGAGATTATCATTGTGGTATTACAATTATAACTTTGAGCATTTGGAATTCATTACATCTTACCAGGGTTCACATGAATTTTGCCCCTTGTGGATCCGGTTTGTTGTTGACTTGAGATTGCTTTTTCTTAAGTCTTTTAATTGTGCTTCTAAGTGGAATTAGGCACATCAATTTAGGTAAAACCTTTACCCAAACACTATGACCTTAGACCATTGGAAAAACTTACCTACTAAGCTACATAAGCTTCTGGTTTTTCCCACCCATTTCTATACATGAAACCTCCCTCCTTTTGAAGAAATTAACTTAGAAAACTCCCCAAGAAGTTAACAAAAAATCCTCTCAAATTTGGAACCACACGCACATACAAACCACAAGCTATTCCTACGTCTAGCACCTTGTTTCAACAAGGAAAAATCACCCTCTAAGCAACGACCAATCAAGCCCCATTTATGATATTTTCTAAACCCTTTTGGAGTTCATCTATGAAAGAAAAATCCATAAGAAAATCAGAGTTAAAAGCTACTCCAAGAGGAAGCGATAAGGTGATCATTGGAGCTTTCTTAACTAGCAACGAAGTGTAGGATCTTACTCCACCTTATAGTCTTTTTTTTTTTTATTTTCTTTCTCCTTTTTCGTGTATATCATATTAGAATAGGAGATATACTTTTGATATTGTAAGTTCCTTATGTATATTTCAATTTTATCTAACCTAAGATATATGTCTGGTTGTAATTACTAGATTAGGATCATGAACAAGGTGAAAAATCACCATGTATTAAGTAGATTATATTTGATCTTTAAAGAACTTTATGAAAATCAAATTTGTGGAGATTATTCACCTTTTAGATGCCCAACTTTAGGAGGCTAAATAAGTGTATTTCTAATATATTTAAGGCTTTCCAAATTATAAAAGATCATAAGTAATGATCAAAACCCTTTAGTACTAGGGAAAAAGTGGAAAATTGCATGACTTGAACCTTAAGCACCAAGCTGATGACAAAAAAAAATTTTATATATGATTTTTAGAACCTAAATATGAGGAAATGACCATAAGAAAATTCCAAAAATCAAAGCCTTGAAGAAAAATATGAAAATAACATATAAAAGAAGGGGAAAATGCAAACCGAAGCCTTGGAGAAACCAATCAAAATTCTTGAACCAATTTCCAAAATTTCTAGAAAAGAATAGAACCCTCACACACCAATTTAAAGCCTTGAACATGTTTCCAAGTGATTAGAATTAATTCTTTCAATTTATTAGATCAGATTAAGCAAAAAAGACCCCAAACAAAGCCTAAACTGTGTGTACCTAATCTGCTTAGACCCTAATATAGTGTTTTGATGTTCAAACACCAAACACAATTTTAGAAATAGAAAGAAAACTCAAAAACCATTAAAAAGATTATAAGTGTATAAAAAACAGACTTAAAATGAAAAAAGTTATGAATAAAACACTAAAAACTTCAAAATCAAGAAACCAATAAATTTAGTAAAACTAGTATAGGTTGATGTTTAACCCCAAATCATAGAGTTATTGTTGTCCTATTAGGTTACACATCATTTGAGGATAACTTACTACCTAATTACTATGACAGAGGACTACATGGCAAGGTGAGTGAAATCCAATGACTATTGTTCCTTGTTTGTATTTGTAATTAGTGCACTCACATATGATTATAATAGGTATATAAACTGGATTTGTGTGCGAGGTTACTTGGGGTACTGATTGTGCTTGATTGCTATGATTGATTATTAAATTACCTTAATTGTACTTGGCTAAATGATTATTGCTTTCCCCTATATTTAGAATATAGAAATTTCAAGTGTTTTATTAAATTGTTGTGGACACCAGATAACTTGACTTAATAGTATTTAGCCATAAATAAAATGAGTAATGCATCATGAAAACTTGCATATAAGAAAGCCATTGACATCACAAAGTGGTTTGGAAAGGCCCCATGGAGGTTTACTCCATAGGCACACCTTATCTTGACCTTTAGGAACTAAGTGTAATCGAAAAATGTAGCTTTCTGATTGACACCTAAGAATACCTAGTTCAAGGATTCATCACTTAAGGGTGATTGAGCTTGTAGGCCATTCACAATCCATACCCCATAACGAGTTATGTGTTTATATGTATTTTCAAGTCTATTGAAATATATTACAAAATGTAGACTTTATGAATTATCTCAAAGATAACTCAGGGTCACTAGAGCCTAGAGCTGATACATAGTTCATGAATTCCCAATCCAGGTAATGGAAGGCATTAAACTATGTTGTATGCGGTGTCCGGTAAGCCATATGCATTGTTGCATTCATGTCATTGCTCATGCATGGCATATGCTTGAATTAAATAACTTGCTTGATTATTGTTTGTTGGTTCAATAGAAGGGTATATCTCACTTTGCTTTATAGCTTATACCCCCATAGATTTCCATTGTTGCAGGCACTAATTTGTTAGAGCTTAGCAAATAGATGCTAGTGGTTAGTGTAGGAAGCAAGGGAATAGTGAAGAATCTAAGTGGAGAGATCACTTTTTTATTTTTGTCTAAGTTCATATTTTAATTTTCAAATACTTAGTAGGGACTAAAATGTATTTAAGGTTATGTACCTTTAAATTATGACATGTGCCTATGGACTTTAAAATATTTTGCCACTTTAAATTATTATATGTCTCTATATTTCTTGAAAACGTTAAACCCTAATCGGGAATTTGGATGTGAGTTTGCCTTATACGCTGTAAGGCACACTTTTAGATAATAGAGGGGTTATCTTTGGGTTTTTGTGCAGCATACGATGGAAACTATATGTCCTAAGGGCCTATAGGGTATGACACAGCAAGTGAAGGTTCTTTGAAGTATAGAATAGAAGGAACTATTAAAGACCCTCCAAACGCTATGGAACTCTTGAAAATTCTTCATGATCTTGGAAATATAGATAATCTCAACCACCTGAACTAGTTATTAGCAATGTTGACTCTAAAATTAAAATGAGATCTAGTTTAAAGAAAGTTGAAAGTCATTGTGTTTTGATTTTCGAAACAAAACCTATAACTATTGAGGAAGGTTTAAAAGACAACAACAAGATCAATGTAATGTAAGAGGAACTTGATCAATTTTAAAGAAATAATGTGTGGAGTTTAGTTTTATGACTGAAAGATAAATCTATATTAGGAACAAAATTGACATTGAAAAATAAGTTAAATGAAGATATTTAAATTGTTTGGAATAATGTTAGATTAGTAGCTAAAGGATATTTACAAGAAGGAGGAATACACTATGATGAAACATATGCACCTATTGCCAAACTAAAAGCTATAAGATTATTACTTGCATATGCTTGTCATAAAAACTTTAATCTTTTTCAAATGGTTGATAAAAGTGCTTTTATGAATGAATACATTAAAGGAGTACATGTTAAGCAACCCTCTAATTTTGAAGATTCCATAAAAGAAGATTATGTGTTTAAGCTAGAGAAAGCTTTGTATGGACTTAAATAAGCACTTAGAGCTCGATATGAAAGGTTAAGTGAATTTTTAAATAAAAGTGGTTTTTTAACAGGTAAAGTAGATGCTACTCCAGTCTTGAAAGCTTTGGTGATGAATTTTTGGTAATAGCAATTTATGTTGATGATATCATCTTCGTACTTACTAATGAAAAATATTGTGGAGAATTCACTAAGTCGATGTAGGAAAAATTTGAAATGTCTTTGCTTGGAGAAATAAATTTCTTTCTTGGACTACAATTTAAATAACCTTTTGATGGCATATTTTTACATCAAGAGAAGTATGCTCAATAGATTTTGAGGAATTTTTTTTTTGAAAATGTCTAAGTTGCATCTACTTTGATGAGTTTTTCAACAAAGTTAGACTTAAACTGTAATGGTACGAAGGTAAATGAAAAATTATATTGAAGCTTGATTGGTTCATTACTTATTTGATTGCATCTAGACCTAACATATTATTTTATGTATATATTTGTGTATGTTTTTAAGGTTCACCAACCAAAGCACACGACATTGCTATAAAAAGAATTTTCAAATATATTGTTGGCACTATAAAATTAAGAATCCAATATTCTACGAGTTTGAACTTCGACTTGATTGGATATTTAGATGTTAATTATGTCAGATGAAAAGTGGACCGGAAAAGTACTTCCAAAACATGTCAATTTTTAGGGGACAAGTTGATTTCTTTGTCATCTTAGAAATAAAACTTGGATGTCATTTCAATAGTAGAGGTAAAGTATGTTTAAATTACAAAATCATTGTACATAAATTTTATGGATAAAACAGTAGTTATTAGATTATGATTTAAAATATTAGAGTATTCCAATTAAGTATGATAACATTAATGTTACTATTCTGACTAAGAATCCTATACAACATTTACTTTCTAAGCATACTGCAATTAGACATTATTTTTATTAGAAATCATGTTTCTAATGGAAATGTTTCAATAGAATATGTACCAACATATTTATAAATTGTTGATATTTTTACTAAACCTATAGACAAAATAAGATTTAAATACATAAGAAATGAAATAAGTATTTGCAACCCTATTTAATGTTATAAAAGAATAGATAATGCAAGGGTAGATTAATAGATAATGTAAATGTTATCGAAAGTGTAAATTTTAAGTTTCTCTTAATCAATAAAACACATATTTTAGAAACAAAGACAATAATATTTTTAGGGAAAGTAAAAACTTGCAAAAGAAAAGAAAATTTTCATTCCCAAAAAAATTGTCAAAATAAGATCACAGCTAGTCTATAGATAGCAAAATTTTACATTGACTAATTAAAATACTAAAAATGGCACCCAAGAGAAAAGAAATCTTTGAAACCTCAAGAAAGAAAAGGTCAAAGAATCTTGGCAAAGGAAAAAAAGAATTAAAAGAATATGTAGCAACTTCCAAACTAAAATATGAAATTTCATATTAGATAGAAAGGAATCTACCACCCCATCTCAAGAACTACCTCCTCTAAAATGGTTTTGTACAAGCAAACCCCCATCTCTTATAGATCTCAAAGAAGATGATGATGATGAACCTATGTTGGAAGAAACTAAAAAAGCTACCAAAATGTTGATGAAATAAAAGAGATTAAAAGGACATAAAAATGGAAGAAACGTTATGATTGATTTTCTTGTTTGCATTTCGTCGAATAAAATACATTTTCCCTTTGAAATGTTTTATATTCATTTTATGTGCTTATTTGTTTTGATACTCACAAAAAGGGGTGAGAATAAGTAGAGTAATAGAAAGGGGAAGGTGGAAACTTAAGTTGAGGGTGAGTATTTATATTGAAAATCAAATTTTACCTAATGGGATGAAGATAGTAAAAATAAAATTTGGCAATAAAATTTTGACAATAAAAGGTTTTTTTATCATAAAAGTGGGGAAAATGTTAAAATGTTGACAAAGAAGTTTTGATGTTGATAAAAGTAATATAAATATTTGTTTGAAGATAACAATTTCTATTTTGAAATCCAAATTTTGATCCAAAAGGTGAAAAAAGAAAGGTATGCTTTATTAAGAACTGTTATTTTCACTTAAGTGTGTAGACATAAATAATCAATATAGGCATGATTGGGTAAAAGGACTTAAAATAAATTAAGTAGATTCCAAAAAGAAAAAAGGAGAAGAGGTGACTAGTAATCAGTTGCTCATTCTGAATGCATGAGTAGTCTGCAAATGCAATTCCAATTAAGGAATTAAAAGAAATTGAAGATTATAGGTCAAGACCCACCTCCACAAGTTGCATATATTTAAGTAATATATTTAGCTTGCTCTACTCAAGTAGGCATACAATGTCATGGGGATAGCCATTATCCTATTGGAAGACATTTTATTCAAGAAAAGAAATTTATTGGATTAAAGACAAGTAAAGAAAGATTATGATGTAACAAGAGATTGATAACATTAACTACACATGATTATTGTGATCAAATTCCACTTTGACAATAGAGAAATGAATATAGCTGTGATGAAGGGAAAATCAAATTTGATCTTTACAATTCATTTATAAATATGAAGTTAAAGTAAAGGGTAGAAGATATATAGAGGCATATAATAGAGATATACACATATAAAAAAGCAAGCAAGCTTACTATAATTTTTTTATAGTTAAGCTAAATTACTGAGGAACATCATTTGTTATTTCCTCACAACTAAAACATCATTTCGAAGTTATTTTGTTATTCTCTAAAATTTTGTAGGTTTAGTTTAAGGTTAAGCTAAAGGAGATAGAGTAGAGAAGTGATTGTGAATGTATCATTAAGTAGCTGATTATTATAACACATAAAATTTGATTTTTGATATAATGAAATGAACTAACAAAGACAATCAAGACTCTAGTTTATAAAGGCTTGAAGTGTGGAGTGAGACACAAGGCAAAACCACTATATATATTGTTGTCTATTCTTCTTGAACCATTACTCTCTCTCTCTCTCTCTTTATTGCAATTTATTTATTTTTGTTTAATAGTTACTGATAAATCTATTTTAACTCTTATAATTGGAGATGATTAAGTCAATTTTTGAGATAATTGGGCGTAAAAATATAAGATTATGATGCTTGATTGATTTATATTTCATGTTCAGGTGTGGAAAAGGATGATTTGATGAAAAATATTTAATTCAAGACGAATCGGAGATAAAAGCAAGTAAAAAGGGGAAGTCACACGGTTTTATAAACGGCCGTGTGAAGGAATCAGGAGATTACACGGTTCGGATACACGCCCGTGTATCAGACCGTGTATCAGCGTGGAAGAAGTTTTCAGGACAGACTAGTACACGGTTGGAATACACACCCGTGTAAGCCAACCGTATACGAAAAGAAGACAGAGATATACACGGTTATTGCAAACGGCCGTGTGGGATATACACGCCCAGAGTTCACTGACTCAAAGACATACACGGTTTATCTACACGCCCGTGTAGTATGACCGTGTATCTATCGAGGGAAAGATATCTTTAAATCTTTCGTCCATATTTGAAGGATATCTTCTACACGCCAGAGAGGAAGCTACCCTAGGTATAAATAGTCGTCTTTGAAGAGAGAGAAAGGGGAGAGAAGGCAGAAAATACGTACTGGAATTTTGGGAGAACAACAGCAACCAAAGGAATTTTCGAGCTTTAATTCTAGAAGTGTTTCATACATGGATTTGATTATTTCGTTTTGTTATTCTTTGAGAACCATGTATAGCTAATTATATCGTACCCGAATCTTACGAAAGTCTGATTACTATGTGACAATGAGTTTATTGCAAAATTAATGACGATTGAGCATATCTGATTTCATCCATGTTATTTATTATTATTTGTTGATTTGATGTTTGGCCAGCATTAGATTACATTGATTTCGGATAAGTTGATTGGAAAATCTCTTGTTTGAATAGATCATACATCGGATGAAAAGGCTTGTATGCAATCTAGGGATAGAAAGCGTAAGTCTTCCGTATTAGATTGAATGTAATGATTTAATCTAATTGAGGGTTGTGGTATAATCATGCAATTCTGATTGTTGTTAATGAAAGAGGGATCTTTGTTAATACGGTTAGGATTAGGAGTCAGTGATTTTGGAAGAAACATTAACTTAGTGTTAGATGCTCCGCGGATCAAAGATAATCAGTATTCATTAATTACTTTTCTAAGGATTGAAGTCGCATAGTAATTAGATGAGTAGTAAGAGTGGGGTATGCGTTAGAACGTTGAATTTGATAATTTAACTCATTGTTTGATATCCATTGATTTCATTTCTATTAGATATTTTAGTTTAATTTAGGTAATTTGGTTAAATCAATTCACCTCGAAATTGTGAGGTTAGATAGTCGGTTTGAGGTTAGTATTAGTACTTGCTGATCCTTGAGGAGACGATACCTGAACTCAACTCTATACTATTGTAATCGATAGGTGCACTTGCCTAATTGATCGCAAGGAAGAGTCGGAGTACAAAGGATTTTAATTTGTGTGATTGCGATACATTCAACAGTTACAATTCCACTACTAATTCAAAATCTAAATCAATATTAGCTAATAGTGATCAAAAGGAATTTTTTAGATAAGTTTCAAAAAGTTTCAAATCTTAAGTAATCAATTTAACCCCTCTCCTCCTCCTTTTGATTACTAACTAAAGCTAACAAATAGCTGTTGACAAGTCGTGCTTGTGGTATAAGACATAGTTGTGGACAAGGGTAATGAACCAGACTATTAATGACTAATATAAATAGCAATTTCAATATAAGGCAATTTGAGTGTAATGTGTCGTTTATGGATATCAAATGGATATTACGTGTTGGCTTTAGGATATTAGGGTTGTTATTTACTTTTGTATATTGCTTCCCTCCACTTAAGAAAGAACTGTAACCTTGACTATATGTTTTATGCTATTATTTGTACATTAGTAAAAATGTTTAACAAAAATGGATGTTGTTTGGCATATAAACGTGTTTGAGGCAATATTTCTCTACTAGACATTATAGCTTGCTTATATTTAATGCTTTAAATATTTTAGGTATAGATGTTTGTGATGAGGAAGATTATTATGATACTTCGGATACAACATTTGGATTTATGGTGATGGGTGTAACAATAACTATGCAAATGACTTAAATTTCCAATTTGAATTATATTAATTATACATAATTAACACCATGGAAGGGGGAGGAGGCACTTTGAAAATTTTGATTATTGTATTTATTTCGAAAATAGGAAAAAGAAAAGATATATTTTATATATTTTTTACAGAGACTAAATAACAAAATGTAATGTATAGCTGAGTGATTAAGGCTTTTACTTATATTCTTAAGAGTAAGGGTTCATTTCTCACAAAATTCATTTTTTCAAATCTATCTCTCATTTAGTTTTTATTTTATTTTTTCCTTCTTTGCTTATTTATTTTGTCCTTTTGCTTTTGTTTTCTTTTTCTTCTTCTTTCTTTTTTCACATGATTCCTAATAACATATTTATATCTTAAATTTTTTATTCTTTAATTTCTTTTATTTTTAAATAATGGTATTGTTCTCAGGTTATAATTGATTTAAACAATTTGAATACATTTTTTAAACAATTTTAATATTAAGACTATTTGGAAATATATATAATAACTTTTCAAGTAAAAATTTCACTTGGAAGTATTAGTTAACTAGATAAATTCTCTTAACATGACGTTAATAATCAATTGCTATAATGTGAATTATAATTATAAACAATCAAATTATTCATTATTGTTTTAAAAAAATGTCATATTTATATTATATATTAAAAATCGCAAGGTACATCAATGTATCATGATTATTAATGGGAAAAAAGGTTAGGTAAATTCCTAAACTTTTAAATTTAGGCAATTTAGTGTATAATGGTCAAAAACTTGCAATTTAGTGCTCATCTATTCGAGAGCTGTTCAATTGCATGCCAAGTTAGAAAATGTCTAAGAATTCAATAGGTTTAAAATCTTATTGCAAGATTGATGTGCCTAATTCCACTTAGAAGCACAATTAAAAGACTTAAGAAAAAACAATCTTAAGTCAAGGTAAAACCAGATCCACAAGGGCAAAATTCACGTGAACACTAGTGAAGATGTAAAGAATTCCAAATGCTCAAAGGTATAATTGTAATACCACAATGATAATCTCTTCTAATAACACCCTAACCACATATAATCCATGAAAATAATCCACAAATTCAAAAGAAAACTTCAATTCCAAGGACTCCTTTCCAATAGTGAAAAACACGTTTTCAAGGGAATTCTCAATGATGATTCGAATTCAATTGCAAGGGACCTTAAATAAACACAAGAATTCAACAATAAGAAGTAATTCTGACCAAGAACTATCTCAATTCAACCCTAGATATGACACACTAGAGAAGAAAAGAAATCACACAAAATGAAATTGATACAACTCACAATTTAAAGGTGTTACACTCGCCACAATTTCAACTCTTGGGATTGAAATTGATAAGAGTCTAATGACAATTAGGAACCCTAATTCTAACGTGAAGAAGAAGTGTATGATCTGCAAAAAATGGCCTCCTCAAACCCTCTCTTAAGCAAGGTCGATGCTCTAGCTAGAACGGTCGATGGGATGGCGATGTCTGCACCACCCCTATATTATCCAACCGATTCATCAACTGATTTCATTGCACAAGAGACTACAGAGCAGATTGATTATGTAGGTAACCCTACAAGGCCTCAGAACAACCCTTACAGCAACACCTATAATCCGGGTTGGCGCAATCACCCTAATTTTTCATGGAGTAATCCACAAATCCCTCGGGACAATGCACCTGCACCGGGATTCCAAAGGCCTCCTCCACCACCTCTTCCAGAAAAGAAGTCCAATCTAGAGGACATGATCTCCAAGTTCATCCAAACATCCGAGCAACGCCAACAATCCACAGAGGCAGCTCTAAGGAATCATGAGGCGTCCATTCATAACTTGGAAACTCAGGTGGGTCAGATAGCAAAATTGCTTTCAGAAAGATCGCAAGGATCCTTGCTTGGAAACACCGAACCCAATCCTCGGGAACAGGTAAAGGCAGTGACTCTAAGGAGCGGTAAGGAATTGCAATCTGACACTATTGGAGTGCAAGGGGTTACACTTGAAAAAGGGGGTGAGAAGAAAGAAGAAGGGGGTGTTGAGAAGGAATAAGGGGCTGAGGAGATCAAAGAGAAAGAGTGTGTTCAAGGGAAAGTTAAAGCATCCACTGTTCAGCCATACAAGCCTCCAATTCCGTATCTGGGACGTCTGAAAAAGGATAAGGATCAAGAGCACTTCAATAAGTTTCTAAACTTGTTTAAACAATTACATATCAACATACCGTTTGTGGAAGCTCTTTCGCAGATGCCCAGGTACGCGAAATTCCTAAAGGATTTGCTCTCGAATAAGAAACGGTTGGAAGATATCTCTGCTGCAGTTGTTGGAGCTGAGTGTTCGGCGATTTTGCAAAACAAGTTGCCCAAGAAGCTCAAGGATCTGGGTAGTTTCACTATTCCATGCTTAATAGGTGAACTACCGATGGAGAGAGCTTTGGCGGATCTCGGGGCGAGCATAAACCTGATGCCATACTCATTGTTCAAGCAACTGAACTTAGGAGAGCCAAAGCAAACGAGGATGAGCCTGCAACTGGCAGATCGCTCGATCAAGTTCCCTAGAGGAATCATTGAGGACGTCCTGGTTAAGGTAGAAAACTTTATCTTCCCTGTTGATTTTGTAATCCTTGATATGGATGCAGATGTGGAGGTCCCGCTGATCTTAGGACGACCATTTTTGGCCACTACAAGAGCTGTGATTGATGTGGCGGATGGAAGATTAGTTTTGAGAATGGGGGAGGATGAACTAGTAGTGAGAATCCCAGCAGCACTGAAACAAACTTTGAACGCTGACGATACATGTTATGCTATAGATTGTGTTGACAGGTCGGTAAATTGTGTTATGCAAGAGCTGATGTGTAGAGATCCTCTTGAATTGAGTTTGATAGCGGATGATGATGAAGTGGGTGAAAATGTGGAGATTCAAAATGTGAAAGCTCATCTGAGAGTTTGTGAGGAAGTAGTTTGTAGAAAGGGGTTTGAGAAGATTGGGGTCAGTGAGGAAGGAAGATTGAAACCGTCGGTTGAGGAACCCCCAGAACATGAGTTGAAGCAACTCCCTGAGTACCTTGAATATGCCTTTTTGGAGGCCGATTCTAAACTCCCTGTCATTATTTCAGCTGGTCTGATAAGGGAGCAAAGGGATAGCTTACTAAGGGCCTTGAAGAAGCATAAGGGTGTTCTTACTCGGAAGATATCTGATATAAAGGGTATTAGTCCTTCGTTTTGCACCCATAAGATCCTGTTGGAGGAGGATTTCAAACCTGTGGTACAACCTCAAAGAAGGTTAAACCCTAACAAGAAAGAGAGCCAAGAAGAGTTTAGACTCCACCCTCCGGTGACTTAATCACAAGGAGCTTCATTTCGTCGAGCAAACGACGTTAAACAAAAGCGCTTGATGGGAGGCAACCCATGCAATTAGGTAAGTTTCATTTTTGTTTTGAGTTATCACCATATTTGTTTTTCTTTTTCCAAAGTTGCGCAGAGGAGTATTTATGAAGAAGCTTTTTGAGGAGATGGACTTCAAGAAATAATCAAGAGAAGGAAAATTTTAACCTTCAGGAGACACACGGATTAAATACACGGGCGTGTATCATGCCCGTGTAGAGAGAAGGGTGACCCACAGAGTAATACACGGTCAAAACACACGCCCGTGTGTCATGACCGTGTATACAAGGAAATTTTGAACAAGGTAGACACGGCAAAGGGAAACGGCCGTTTATCAAATCCGTGTATGGGGAGCGAGCCACAGAGGAATACACGGTCAGTACACACGGGCGTGTGTCCGACCGTGTATGAGAGGTAAGTTTTCTAACTAGAAGTCACAGGGGTACACGGTTGTATAACACGGCCGTGTGTTATACCCGTGCTTTCGCAGCTTAGGCCTATACACGGGCGCATTACACGCCCGTGTATGGGGACCGTGTATGTTCGGGTATTTATACCCTTTTTGATAACCGTACCCCTCATTTTCACTACACTCTCATCTACATATCTTTTCTCTCTATACATCATTCCCTTCCCATTCCCTTGTTGGTTTCCCTCTCCCATTGCTTTGACAAGGTAAGATCTTTCTCATTCTTTTTCCTTTCTCTTGCTTCCCTCTCTATTTTCTCACTCAATGTCAGATTTCCATGTGAATGTGGCATGTTATAACATGTGGAGGATAATGAAACCTTAGGGCTTTTGTGTATCTGAGTATGGATGATGTTTTTCATGCGATTTGTGAAGTTTTTCCATTCTCCATTGCTCAATCGCTGTTTGGATTAGAAAATCTAGGGTTTCGAACCGTTCATGCGTGATCCTTTGTGATTGGAACGTATTTTGGATTGCATGCTAAAGGGATTTTTGCTTTAAGCACCATTAGTGCATGTGATTGATGATTCTCTCGTAATTTCTTGCAATACACGGCCGTTTATGAGTTGTTTTTCAAATTTTGGCGGGGATTTTCTGATATACACGGCTACAATACACTCCCGTGCCCAAGAACCGTGTATGATACTGTGAACCTTAATTTTGATGATTTTGCATGCTTCCGTGATGCTAATGGTGGAGTCCCTTGTTTGCGATGTGGTTATTTGATGTATTACCTACGGGCTTTGTTTGTTTTACACCCTTTTTATTCTTGGTATGATCAGGTTCTGCTTATTTCCTTTGACAAAATGCCACGCGTCAAGACTGTTGCTCAAAAGAAGAAAAGAAGCCGATCCAAAACGGGTAGTTCAAGCCAATCTGAAGCTCTTCGATACCCTGTAAATATTCGAGAGAAGGATAAAGAACTCTTTACCCTATATAAGTCAAAAAAAATCATCAAACCGAATGTGGTGTTAGACTGGGACGTTTTGAGTAGATTTGGGTTGGTCCAACAATTTGAGAGGCTCTTAGCTGACTGAGCCTAGTTTCACCTATTCATGATCGAAGAAGACTTATATGAGGAGTTAATTCTTACTTTCTTAGCTACCTTCAAGATTTCAGGTACCATGAATGCTGGCGTAAGAAACGAAGTTGAGTTTCTAGCCCAGGGTGAGTACTATAAGATGTCCATGACTGAGTTCATAGAGGCTATGGGCATCTATGATGGGGGTTTTCTTCAAACCCCTGAGTTTCGCGCCCTTCCGGTTTCATGGGGCCCAAAGAATTCTATCTCCTTATGGACTCAGTATGGTATTGGTGCCTATAGTGCCTCTCACACCAAGGCCTCTCAACTGAGAAATAGAGTACATCATATCCTACATTACATTATGGCTCACTCTACCACGGGTAGGATCGATTCAGAGGGCGTTGTTAACGCCAGAGACTTATTTCAGTTGTGGGCCATGCATACTGGAACCCGCGTCAATGTGGGTGTTTTTGCCGCTTTTTGTCTTCAGCGCCAGGCAGAGAAAGGACCGAAAGGGGTTTTCCTAGGTGCTCTAATTATTAGAATTTTGAAAAATCTGGGTCTATTCCCACATCGAGCACCTAGTGATTTCATTGGGTGATCTCTAAAGCTTAAAGCCAGGATATTAAGCGATTGGAATTTCCACCCAATTGACGCTGGCGCTGAAGAGGAGATAGGGGAAGAGGAAGAAGAGGAACCACAACTGCAGGCTGAACCATCCGTCAATGTGCAGATGCTAGAGATGGTTTCTCAGCTATCGCGTGATGTGGGAGAAATGAAGAAAAGCCAGAAGATGATGAAGCAGAAGATCACTAAGATGGAAAAACGGCAGAAGGGACTGAAGAAGTTTTTAATCGATTGCTTCACCAAGCTTGGTGAGAAGTTAGACATTCAGTTCTCTTCCTGTGCCAGCTCCAGCGAAGAAGACGTGATCCCTCCCGAACCGATCAGCCGACAGCGGCATACTGAGGGAGGATCGTCTTCTACGCCACTTGCTCCATCAGAGGAAAGCCCCCATAGACCAGGCAAGGAGCGAATGGTTGTTGAGGAAGACTCCGACGATGACGACTATGAGTCTGAGAAGGATGATGACTGATTTTTCCTAACTATTTGCTAACTTGTCTGTCTAACCCTGAATTGTTTCTATTAACTATTTGCTGTGACTGATTCTCTGTTATAAACTTTGATGATATTGACCTGTGCTTATTTGTTTTGGTGATACTCATTTCTTTTAGTTTCTCTTTTAGTGTGTTTTGTTTTTAGGATTTTCTTTATACCCATTTAGCCTTTCGATGGTGCGGATTGAATGTTGAAAGCTGATGATCTCCGAAGGATGATTCGAGGATTTTGCACTTGCATAGAGTTTCCCCTGTGAATGACTTGCCACTTATAGATTTCAGGGGAGTTTCCCTTTTCTTTCTCCTTTTATTTTCCTTGTTTCTATTTTCTTTCTTTTGTGTACTTTGTGGGCAGACATTGGGGACAATGTCTGATTTTAAGTGTGGGAAAGGGAATAGAAAGAACAGAAAGATATCACAAGAGCAATGAACTTATGGACTTTTAAATAATGCTCAATTTCCCTTGTTTAAGTAACATTTGGAAGCTTAATGATGATGAGAAATAGTTGCTCAGGAAACATAAAATTACACTTGTATAGGCAGCTATTTCATGGGAAATTTTTCGAATTTTGCATTATTCTCTTATTTTGTATTCTCTTTACCTTTTTAGAGTTATAGTATGGTATCCATGTGAGGGAGACTTACTTGTTATTTAGGCTTTCATTTCAGATTTAGGATTTGATTTTGCAATCTTGAATGAAGGAACAAGTGATACTTATAGCTTGGTGACTTTCCCTTACAAAAATAATGGAATAGAACACAAATTAGGAGTAATTTGATGGAAAAAAAATGATGAACAATAACAAATAGTTCAGAAGTGGATCTCATTGACTCGAGTAATTAAGTCCGAGGGGTGCCCTTTCTAGGAATAACATCTATTGACTTGGGTGATGAACTCGGGATCATTGGCTGAAAGCTCGCTACAAGGGTTATGAGTAAAATCCGAGAAAACTGAACTAAATGAGGCTTTAAATTAGAATATTTTGATTCGAGTGGTAGAGGTTCGAAGGGGTATCTTAAAACCTAGTAGCCTAAGATCGTTTGGTCTGGGACTTACTGGCCAAGGAAACCGCTCTTATTCACTAAAAGAAAGGAATTGATTAGTTAATTCAACCCGAACAAGTAAATCCGAGGGACGCCCTCTATGCTTGAGGGGATAACGTCTGTTAACTTGGGTGACGAGCCCGGGATTATCGATTAAAAGTTCGTTACATGGGTTAATTAACTAAGAAAAGGTACTAAAAGGTTGAACTCCCAATCCAAAAAGGGAAAAAGATCCAGGAAATAAGTGGATGTATATGCCTGAGTTCTATGATTGTAAGTCTGATCTTAACTTTGAGATTTTTGGTTAAATGATAAAGGGTAAAAGTTTCACTTACTTGGATTAATGCTGGAAATCTACTATTGGTATTTTGAATACAAGTTCTTAATAAGATTGAGTGATAAGAAAGGCGAATTGTGGAAAATGGTGGCTATCCTGGTATAAAGTGGGGTTAATGATTGAATTTTTTTTTTTTCCTGAGTTTTAAAAATTCTAAGAATTGAGACTTCCATATGTGTAATTTGCTCGAGGACAAGCAAATGCTTAAGTGTGGGGAAATTTGATAAATCTATTTTAACTCTTATAATTGGAGATGATTAAGTCAATTTTTGAGATAATTGGGCGTGAAAATATAAGATTATGATGCGTGATTGATTTATATTTCATGTTCAGGTGTGGAAAAGGATGATTTGATGAAAAATATTTAATTCAAGACGAATAGGAGATAAAAGCAAGTAAAAAGGGGAAGTCACACGGTTTTATAAACGGCCGTGTGAAGGAATCAGGAGATTACACGGTTCGGATACATGCCCGTGTATCAGACCGTGTATCAGCGTGGAAGAAGTTTTCAGGACAGACCAGTACACGGTTAGAATACACACCCGTGTAAGCCAACCGTGCATTGAGGAGGACACACGGTTGGAATACACAACCGTGTAATCAACCGTGTACGAAAAGAAGACAGAGATATACATGGTTATTGCAAATGGCCGTGTGGGATATACACGCCCAGAGTTCACTGACTCAGAGACATACACGGTTTATCTACATGCCCGTGTAGTATGACCGTGTATCTATCGAGGGAAAGATATCTTTAAATCTTTCGTCCATATTTGAAGGATATCTTCTACACGCCAGAGAGGAAGCTACCCTAGGTATAAATAGTCGTCTTTGAAGAGAGAGAAAGGGGAGAGAAGGCAGAAAATACGTACTGGAATTTTGGGAGAACAACAGAAACCAAAGGAATTTTCGAGCTTTAATTCTAGAAGTGTTTCACACATGGATTTGATTATTTCGTTTTGTTATTCTTTGAGAACCATGTGTAGCTAATTATATCGTACCCGAATCTTACAAAAGTCTGATTACTATGTGACAATGAGTTTATTGCAAAATTAATGACGATTGAGCATATCTGATTTCATCCATGTTATTTATTATTATTTGTTGATTTGATGTTTGGCCAGCATTAGATTACATTGATTACGGATAAGTTGATTGGAAAATCTCTTGTTTGAATAGATCATACATCAGATGAAAAGGCTTGTATGCAATCTAGGGATAGAAAGCGTAAGTCTTCCGTATTAGATTGAATGTAATGATTTAATCTAATTGAGGGTTGTGGTATAATCATGCAATTCTGATTGTTGTTAATAAAAGAGGGATCTTTGTTAATACGGTTAGGATTAGGAGTCAGTGATTTTGGAAGAAACATTAACTTAGTGTTAGATGCTCCGCGGATCAGAGATAATCAGTATTCATTAATTACTTTTCTAAGGATTGAAGTCGCATAGTAATTAGATGAGTAGTAAGAGTGGGGTATGCGTTGGAACGTTGAATTTGATATTTTAACTCATTGTTTGATATCCATTGATTTCATTTCTATTAGATATTTTAGTTTAATTTAGGTAATTTGGTTAAATCAATTCACCTCGAAATTGTGAGGTTAGATAGTCGGTTTGAGGTTAGTATTAGTACTTGCTGATCCTTGAGGAGACGATACCTGAACTCAACTCTATACTATTGTAATCGATAGGTGCACTTGCCTAATTGATCGCAAGGAAGAGTCGGAGTACAAAGGATTTTAATTTGTGTGATTGCGATACATTCAACAGTTACAATTCCACTACTAATTCAAAATCTAAATCAACATTAGCTAATAGTGATCAAAAGGAATTTTTTAGATAAGTTTCAAAAAGTTTCAAATCTTAAGTAATCAATTTAACCCCTCTCCTCCTCCTTTTGATTACTAACTAAAACTAACAAATAGCTGTTGACAAGTCGTGCTTGTGGTATAAGACATAGTTGTGGACAAGGGTAATGAACCAGACTATTAATGACTAATATAAATAGCAATTTCAATATATAGCAATTTGAGTGTAATGTGTCGTTTATGGATATCAAATGGATATTACGTGTTGGCTTTAGGATATTAGGGTTGTTATTTACTTTTGTATATTGCTTCCCTCCACTTAAGAAAGAACTGTAACCTTGACTATATGTTTTATGCTATTATTTGTACATTAGTAAAAATGTTTAACAAAAATGGATGTTGTTTGGCATATAAACGTGTTTGAGGCAATATTTCTCTACTAGACATTATAGCTTGCTTATATTTAATGCTTTAAATATTTTAGGTATAGATGTTTGTGATGAGGAAGATTATTATGATACTTCGGATACAACATTTGGATTTATGGTGATGGGTGTAACAATAACTATGCAAATGACTTAAATTTCCAATTTGAATTATATTAATTATACATAATTAGCACCATGGAAGGGGGAGGAGGCACTTTGAAAATTTTGATTATTGTATTTATTTCGAAAATAGGAAAAAGAAAAGATATATTTTATATATTTTTTACAGAGACTAAATAACAAAATGTAATGTATAGCTGAGTGATTAAGGCTTTTACTTATATTCTTAAGAGTAAGGGTTCATTTCTCACAAAATTCATTTTTTCAAATCTATCTCTCATTTAGTTTTTATTTTATTTTTTCCTTCTTTGCTTATTTATTTTGTCCTTTTGCTTTTGTTTTCTTTTTCTTCTTCTTTCTTTTTTCACATGATTCCTAATAACATATTTATATCTTAAATTTTTTATTCTTTAATTTCTTTTATTTTTAAATAATGGTATTGTTCTCAGGTTATAATTGATTTAAACAATTTGAATACATTTTTTAAACAATTTTAATATTAAGACTATTTGGAAATATATATAATAACTTTTCAAGTAAAAATTTCACTTGGAAGTATTAGTTAACTAGATAAATTCTCTTAACATGACGTTAATAATCAATTGCTATAATGTGAATTATAATTATAAACAATCAAATTATTCATTATTGTTTTAAAAAAATGTCATATTTATATTATATATTAAAAATCGCAAGGTACATCAATGTATCATGATTATTAATGGGAAAAAAGGTTAGGCAAATTCCTAAACTTTTAAATTTAGGCAATTTAGTGTATAATGGTCAAAAACTTGCAATTTAGTGCTCATCTATTCGAGAGCTGTTCAATTGCATGCCAAGTTAGAAAATGTCTAAGAATTCAATAGGTTTAAAATCTTATTGCAAGATTGATGTGCCTAATTCCACTTAGAAGCACAATTAAAAGACTTAAGAAAAAACAATCTTAAGTCAAGGTAAAACCAGATCCACAAGGGCAAAATTCACGTGAACACTAGTGAAGATGTAAAGAATTCCAAATGCTCAAAGGTATAATTGTAATACCACAATGATAATCTCTTCTAATAACACCCTAACCACATATAATCCATGAAAATAATCCACAAATTCAAAAGAAAACTTCAATTCCAAGGACTCCTTTCCAATAGTGAAAAACACGTTTTCAAGGGAATTCTCAATGATGATTCGAATTCAATTGCAAGGGACCTTAAATAAACACAAGAATTCAACAATAAGAAGTAATTCTGACCAAGAACTATCTCAATTCAACCCTAGATATGACACACTAGAGAAGAAAAGAAATCACAACAAAATGAAATTGATACAACTCACAATTTAAAGGTGTTACACTCGCCACAATTTCAACTCTTGGGATTGAAATTGATAAGAGTCTAATGACAATTAGGAACCCTAATTCTAACGTGAAGAAGAAGTGTATGATCTGCAAAAAATGGCCTCCTCAAACCCTCTCTTAAGCAAGTATTTATACTTGCTATTCCTAGGGTTAAAAAGTGGTCAAAATTACAAGTTTGCCACTTTTAAGGTGATTAGCCCTAAATGAAATTTACAAGAAAATAAAAGTGTCTCAAAACCAAAATGCAACCAAAATAGTTCATAAAAGAATAAATATATAAAAGAAATGGTCTTCAAGATGCTGGTCTTCTATAAGATCCATCGGCCTAGCTCATCGCCGGTTCAGGTCAATCTATAGATAACCCACAAGCTGAGTCTGAGGGAGTTTGTCCATTGCCCTATAAAATATGATAAGTGTGCCTGTTGGAAAACACAATACAAGAATAATAGAAAAGAGGTTAATTTATAAATAATTTTGGGGTCGATTTGTTCAAAATGGGCCCTCATCGCCAAAATTCGAAATCCTTTAGTTCTTGCCCTAATGATAGGTCTTGTCGGATTTTGATTCCTATCAAAAATAAAGAATATATTATAACTCTAAATGAACATATGATAAGTCATAAACTATAAGAATAAGAATAGAGTATGAAACATAAAAATTTGTTGTTAGATATTTTTTTCTGACTTTTGATGATAACAGAATGACTAATTATGTAGATAGTAGGATATATATTTTTTATTACTCATATAAACTTGTTTAATATGATTATCAAGACATTCTATACAAGACAAAATATGTGCAGGTCAATAGGACATGATTTCTTAAATGTATGCTCTAAATATTTCTGAACATATATAGGAATAGGATCTTAGAAGTTTTCAGATTAGCTATAGAGTATCGAAACATGAGTTTTCTAACATAAAGAAAAGTGAGACAAGTCATTTCCAAAGAAAAGTTTTGAAGATTTCAAAGTCATGAAGAGATACAAAAACAAATTAAGACCTACTTCCATAAGTTTTATATATTTAGGTAATACATTTAATCCGCTCTACTAAAGCTAGATTTCTATCATGGGATTATAATAATTAAAAAAAGGGAGATATTTATTTGCTGAATAAAAAATGGAAAGTTAACAAAGAATTTTAAGGAATTTAATCAAAGGTGATTATAGAGGAAGCTTACCGTATTGAAGCCCCTAAAGCAATAATTTGAATGAATTGACCATTGAACAAAGGAGTATAAATGTCAAAGGAAGGTCAGCAATGAAACATAGAAGAAATATGACTCATTATAGTAAAGAGTGAAGAATAAATTTTATGTTATGTTGTGCTAATATAAGAGGATTAGAAATTGTTTATCATAAAGAAAAACGATTTGTAAACTTGTTTGTGAGACTAAGAGTTTTCGTTATTCTCTAAAGTCTCGTGAAATAGCTTGAGATGAAGCTGGAGGAAGATAGAATTAAGAAGTGATTATATCTATATATGTTGTTATGGCTATATTAGAGAATTAACTATAGTGTGATTGCTATTGTAACACTCATTTTTATTCTTTTATATAGTGGAATGAATTGGTAAAGATAATTAGGATTCCAAAGTGTAGAGGTTATAACTAAAGAGCTTCTTATATGTAATCTTTAAAATAAGTGCTCCCTGCTTCATGATAATTGCTCTAGCTACGTTAGTTGAATTGTAGAGAGCTATCACTATGTGCTTGATTTTGGAACTTAAGATCATGCTATTTTTGAAACCACATAAAAAATGACACTTGGCTATTACATAGAAGAAACTATGAGCACACTTGTTTGCAGATAGGATAGATGTAACTTACCGATGTTAGATATGCTATAGTGAGGGGTCAATTATTGAATTGCCTACAAGACCTTGAGGTAGGCTATGTCGTAAAGAATGGAAAATAAGAACCAACATAAGCGAGGGGTACAATGAAGCAAAGGATGATGACATTAATGGACATGATGAAATACTTGAAGATTTAGATGTATTTATTAGCAATCAAGCTAAAGGTCTAACCTTTAGGGATGGATTTGATATCTTGCCCAATTTTATTGATGGACTAAGAGTTGACTTGTAATAAGAGCTTTATCTAGGGTGTAAGTTATCAAAATTCTCATTTACACTAAAGTTTCTTCACATAAAAGTAAATGATAAGTGGAGCAATAAGTCTTTTAATATGCTTCTTCAACTTCTACATGATGTGATACTTAATGGGGAGTCTCTTCTTAAGTCATACTATCATGTAAACAAGTAATTAGGGTGATTGGGCATGGGTTGCCATTATGTTCATGCGTGCAAATATGATTGTTACTTGTTTTATTGTAGTAACAAGCATCTCTCACACTATCCCACTTATGGCACCTTAAGGTATAAGGTGTTCGATGGATCTAGGAAAGCTATTCTTCATAAGGTTTTACATTACTTTCCCATGAAACCAAGGTTGCAACATCTTTTTTTCAATGCTAAAATTTCTCAAAAGATGCGTTGGCATAAAGAGGAACATAAAAGATAAGATAACTTAATGGGTCATCTTATAAATGGGTTATCTTCGATCAATTTTAACATTGAATTTCTTGAGTTTGCAAATGACACTGGCATTGTTAGGTTAGGGCTACCTAGTGATGGCTTCAATCCTTTTGGAACTATAAGCTAATCATATAACATATGGCCTATGGTACTATTTACATATAGCTTGCCTCCTTGGATGTGTATAAAGAAAGACATCTAATGATGTTGTTGTTAATCTTAGGATCTAAAGCACTAAGGAAGGAGATTGATGTCTACTTGTAGCTCCTCATCAATCAACTGAAAGATCTTTGGGTTAATAGGTTATGGACATGATGCATATTCCAAGTCTTCTTTCAAAATGTATGAGACTCTAATGTAGACCATCAACGACTTTCTTGTATATAGGAACTTGTTTGGGTAGAGAATAAAAGGATATAGTGCTTATCCTATATGTGAAGACCAAACACCATTAATATGGCTTAATTAATGGATATCTCACCAAGAGATCTGATGAGATCCATGATGAAAGTCAAGTTAGAAGAAGGAATGTGGATCCTCTTGAAGTGCCGCATGGACCGATCACAAGAAGTCGAGCGAAATGACTCAAGGAAGCACTTAACGGGTTGATAAAGGATGTCCATGAAGCCGGAAAGGATTGGAGCAATTATGAAGTTGGAACGGATTGGAATAACCATGGGAAGACCCTTGCTCTTGTACAAGTCACACCGGACACGGGATGAAGAGGGCGTGTATGTTCAAGGCACGACCATGTAGGAATCTCAAGATTGCACAGAATCATACACAGCCAGACACACAGCTAAAGGCACGGCCGTGTATGGAGTCAAGCAAATCCACAAAAAGATACACGTCTAGAAGTACACGGCCATGTATCTCTTCAAGGTCGGCTCAAGGCCGCCGGCCTTTATGTTTACACCGCCGGCTTTCTTGTTCTGTTTTCGTGTTTTTTACGCAACTTATCTAAGTTATGTCGTTTTGCGCTTTAATGTTACGCATTGTAAACCCTAATATAAGCTCTTAGGGTTAGAATACAGAGATAGAACATACATCTTAGAACATTAAACACATTTGAGAGGCTCCTCTCTTGGTTCTTCAAGAACTAATTTGAACTTATTGGATTGATTTCCATGGCGTTCCTCCCGACTTATCAATCGGTCTTTCATCCCGATGTGGCGTCTTCACATTATACCAAGGTTCTTGTATCGCTTATAGACAACGGGTCGCGGTTTCCACTTTAGGTATTTGGGCGTCTTAGGCAACGAATTCCGAACGTATTGGTATTAGGTTTCGTCACGGGTTGGCGTGGTTCGTATCAGTTTGGTATCAGAGATTAGGTTTGTCAAAACATCGGTTCGGTTTGAGGAAGGTAATATCAAAACCCTAACTCCAATCGTTCATATCCATTGTTAGCATTCAATTTTGTAGTATTCATTGTCTATTGATAGTGTAGTATCTACTAGTTGATTGTTACAGAAAAAAAAAAAAAGAGAGTAAAAATCACGACCAAAAAAAGAAAAAAAGAAGAGAAAAGAAAAGAAAGACAAGAGAAACGTGATCAAAAGAAAAAACAGAGACAAAAAAAAAATTCGGATAGAAAAATAGAGGAAATTTTATGAACCTTAGAGTTGTTTTGAATTTTGCGGAAGGGGATTGGTGTAGTTCGGGTTAGTTCCAAGAGAATTGAGAAGAGGAAGTTGGCGAGTTGATATCATCATTGTTTATGAGAATACACGAGTGACTGTGTGATATCATCATTTGAGCGAAACACGTAAGGGAGTGTATCGTGAGGCTTAATTTTATATATATATTTGTGTTAGTACTAATCTTTTCTGCAGGAACTATGTCGAGACAACATTCTCCTGAAGGTGAGAGGGGAAGGTTTGATGCTAGGTTAGTAATTGAGGCGTTGAGGGGTGAGATGAAGAGGATGTTCCAAGAGGGAATGGAACAAATTCATGAGACAGTAGAGCAAAGACTAGAACAATCCACAAACGTATTCCAAAGGCGTAAGAGGGAGAGTCGTTCTAGGAGAGTACCGAGGGGTGGAGATGAAATGTCAGATGATGACTTTGATGAGCCTTCTGTCGGGAGTTATAGAGGATATAGTGGTCGGAATAGAGGAACTAAGGATTGGGAAGATAGAGGAGATAGGAATAGAGAGGATGATCAATTGAGTAGCATAAAGATGAAGATTCTTCCTTTCCAAGGGAAGAATGATCCCGAGGCGTACTTAGAGTGGGAGAAAAAGGTGGAGATGGTATTTGATTGTCACAACTATAGTGAGAGAAAAAAAAGTAAAACTTGCTGCCATTGAGTTTTCGGATTATGCTATAATGTGGTGGGATCAACTAATGTTGAATAGGAGAAGGAGTGGCAAGCCACCTATTGAGTCTTGGGAAGAGATGAAAAGAGTGATGAAGAAGCGGTTTGTGCCTGTGTATTACTATCGTGAATTGCACAACAAGTTACAAACTCTAAGGCAAGGAAGCTGAAGTGTAGATGAGTATTTCAAGGAGATGGAAGTCACTATGATTAGGGCGAATGTAGAGGAGGATAGAGAGGCTACAATGGCTAGGTTTCTTGCTGGGTTGAATAGAGAAATCCAAAATGTGGTTGAATTGCAGCATTATGTAGAATTGGAGGATATGGTTCACATGGCTATAAAGGTTAAGAACCAGCACAAGAGGAAAGGTAGTAGTAATGTACGGTTTCCACAGGGTCATGGTTCATCCACTTGGAAGACCAACCAATGGAAGAAAGAAGAAAAGCCTTTACCCACCAAACCAAAAGGGGAGCTGAGGCAAGCGAGTTCTACTCCCGGTAATCAAGGTAACCCTGAATCTTCTACTTCTAGAAATCGTGACATTAGATGCTTTAAATGCCAAGGTAGAGGCCATATTGCTAGTCAACGTCCAAATAGGCGTATGATGATTTTGCGTGATGATGGAGAGTATGAGACTGAGGGGGATAGTGAAGAAGATGATATGCCTCCATTAGAGGATGCTAGTGATGATGAGGAGCCTGCAATGGGAAGGCTAGTGGCAGTAGTGAAGCGAGCGTTGAATGTGCAGGTGAAGGAAGAAGAGGAGGTGCAAAGAGAGAATATATTTCATACTAGATGTTATTTAGGAGATCACATTTGTAGTTTGATCATTGATGGAGGGAGTTGCACCAATGTAGTGTGTAATTTTATTGTTGAGAGGCTGGGGCTCAAAACTGTTAGACACCCTAGTCCATATAAATTGCAGTGGTTGAATGATAGTGGAGAGATTAAGGTGATTAAGCAAGCATTGATTGGTTTCCGCATTGGTAGGTATGAGGATGAGGTGTTATGTGATGTAGTGCCAATGCAAGCATGTCATGTGTTGTTGGGGAGGCCATGGCAATTTGATAGGAAGGTTGTTCATGATGGCTTTTCTAACAAGTATATGCTTGTTCACTAGGGGAAAAGCTTTAATCTTAAACCGTTAACACTTAAGCAGGTGTATGAGGACCAGTTGCAGCTACAACAGTCGTTTGCAAAACATAAGGTGAGTGAAAAGCAGAGGGAGAGTGAGAAAGAAAAAGACAATGAGAAAGCAAAAGAATATAAAAGTCAAGATCAAAAGGAAAAAGAGAGGAAGGCTGGAAAGAGTGTGAGAGGCCAAGTTGAAGGGGGATCAACTTTGGTGGTGAGTGAAAAGGAGAGGGCAGCCTTGCAAAAGGAGAGTTGTGTGGCAAGAGCAAGTGTAGTAAGGAGAGCGTTAGTGATGAGGCAACCTATGTTGTTGCTGGTTTTTAAAGAAACATGTTTGACCACTAACGAACTATCTAACTCTTTGCCTAGTGTGGTTGTGTCTCTTGTGCAGGACTTTGATGATGTCTTCCCTGAGGAGATTCCAAAGGGATTTCCACCTATTCGTGGTATTGAGCACCAGATTGACCTTGTACCCGGAGCATCGATTCCAAACAAGCCAGCTTATAGGAGCAATTCGGAGGAGACCAAGGAACTCCAAAGGCAGGTCAAAGAATTAATGGAGAAGGGGTACGTGAGAGAAAGCATGAGTCCATGTGCAGTACCTGTGATTTTGGTGCCTAAGAAGGATGGGACATGGAGAATGTGTGTTGACTGCCGCGCCATCAACAACAACATGGTAAAGTATCGTCATCCCATTCCTCGTTTAGAAGACTTCTTAGATGGGTTATATGAGTATAGTGTCATTCCTCATGAGCCTTGGATAGACACTTCCACAGATTTTGTGTTAGGAATATCTAGGCCTAGGCATGGTCGAGATTATATTTTTGTGGTTGTGGATAGGATTCCTAAAATGGTTCATTTCATTCCTTGTCATAAAACTGATGATGCTATACACATTGTTGATGTGTTCTTTAGAGAGGTAGTGCGTCTGCATGGTATACCTAGAAGCATTGTTAGTGATCGGGATGTAAAAATTTCAAGTCATTTTTTTGAGAGTATTATGGAAAAAGTTAGGAACTAAGTTATTGTTTTCGACTATCTGTCACCCACAAACTGATGGGCAAACTGAGGTGGTTAACAGGACTTTAATTCAATTACTAGGGGTAATCATAGAGAGGAACATTAGAACTTGGAAGGATTGCCTACCATTTGTGGAGTTTACATATAATAGGGCTTTACATAGCACTACTCAATGTTCACCATTTGAGATTGTGTATGGTTTTAATCCACTAACTCCTTTAGATTTATCACCTTTGCCTGTTTCTGAGTATGTTAATTTAGATAGCAAGAAGAAGGCCAAATTTGTTAAACAGATCCATGAGAAGGCAAGACTAAACATTGAGCGAAGAACAGAGCAGTATGTGAAACAAGCCAACAAGGGTCGTCGACAAGCTGTCTTTGAACCTGGAGACTGGGTTTGGGTTCACATGTGCAAAGAGCGGTTTCCCATGTAGCGTCGATCTAAACTACTTCCTAGAGGCGATGGATCATTTCAAGTTCTTGAGCGCATCAACGATAATGCATACAAGATAGATTTGCCTGGTAAGTATAAAGTAAGTGCCACATTTAATGTTACTGATCTGAGTCCTTTTGATGTAGGTGATGATTTGAGGACAAATCCTTTTCAAGAGGAGGGGAATGATGAGATCCATGATGAAAATCGAGTCGGAAGAAGGAATGTGGATCCTCTTGAAGTGCCGCATGGACCGATCACAAGAAGTCGAGCGAAACGACTCAAGGAAGCACTTAACGGGTTGATAAAGGATGTCCATGAAGCCGGAAAGGATTGGAGAAATTATGAAGTTGGAACGGATTGGAACAACCATGGGAAGACCCTTGCTCTTGTACAAGTCACACCGGACACGGGATGAAGAGGGTGTGTATGTTCAAGGCACGGCTGTGTAGGAATCTCAAGATTGCACAGAATCATACACGGCCAGACACACGGCTAAAGGCACGGCCATGTATGGAGTCAAGCAAATCCACAAAAAGATACACGTCTAGAAGTACACGGCCGTGTATCTCTTTAAGGCCGGCTCAACGCCGCTGGCCTTCATTTCAACGTCGCCAGCTTTCTTGTTCTGTTTTTGTGTTTTTTACGCAACTTATCTAAGTTATGTCATTTTGGGCATTAATGTTACGCATTGTAAACCCTAATATAAGCTCCTAGGGTTAGAATACAGAGATAGAACATAAATCTTAGAACATTAAACACATTTGAGAGGCTCCTCTCTTGGTTCTTCAAGAACTAATTTGAACTTATCGGATTGATTTCCGTGGCGTTCCTCCCGACTTATTAATCGGTCTTTCATCCCAATTGTGGCGTTTTCACATTATACCAAGGTTCTTGTCTCGCTTATAGACAACGGGTCGCGGTTTCCACTTTAGGTATTTGGGCGTCTTAGGCAACGAATTCCGAACGTATTGGTATTGGGTTTTGTCATGGGTTGGCGTGGTTCGTATCAAGTTCCTCAGTGTATGCTCAAAGTGGACATTCACAAGGTTTATGATTCCATTAATTGGAGTTTCCTAGAGGTGGTGTTAACTTGCATGAAATTTTCACCATACTTTATCAAACTATTGGTGCAATGCTTCTATAATCTTAGATTCTTTTTCAACATTAATGATGAGTTAGTATGATTCATCCTTAACTTAAGAAGATTTAGACAAGGCGACCCTATATCGCTTTATCTCTTTATCCTTAGCGTGAAAGTATATTCTAGTATTTTAAGGTAGCTCATAAACAATCCTAGATTCTCATATCACTGGAGATGTAAGATAGAGTAGTTAACACATCTTTGTTTTGCAGATGAGCTCTTGATTGATAATTCTTTGCAAATCTTTGAGTTTGTATTGAGCCTTCAAGCTAATAATGACAAAAGCCTTATGTTCCTCTCTAGTGTGCCATCTCCAACAAAGGTAGTTCTCCTTAACTTATTGGGTATAAGGAGGGGACTCTCCCTATCCATTACTTTAGGGTTTCATTCTTGCTTCTGAACTTCGCAAATTTGATTATGATGCTGTAATTGAAAGAATTTTGGCTAAAATCAACTCTTGGGCAATTAAGTTCCTCTCTTATGCTAGATAACTTCAACTTATTAAATTAGTTCTATTTTCAATGTAAGTATACCGGGCATCTATGTTTATTTTACCTAAAAAGGTAATTGCAACTATTAAAAGGCTTATGCATAATCATGTAGCATGAGCAGCTTAATATTTCAACAAAAGCCAATGTAAGATGATAAGAGGTTTACTCCTTAGTTAATCAAGGTGGTTTGGGCATTCCTAAACTTGAGATTTGGAATAAAGCAACCTAACTAAAACATATTTGGCACCTATGTAGAAATTCAGTAAGGAGAGTTTGGGTTTAGTGGGTCCACTCTAATTTCCTTAAAGGATCCTCATTTGGGGCTATGAAAGTGCCCTCTATGTGTTTTTGGAGCTAGAGGAAATTGTTAAAACTTTGCTCGTTAGCAAAGAATGTGTTCAAGTGGGAAGTTGGAGATGGCCTTTCCATATCTTTATGGTAAGATTTTTTGCTACCATCTAGGTTTTTGAATTTAGTGCATAGCTCCAAAGAGGTTGCTAATTCAAGTCTCCCTATTAATGTTAAACTATATTCCATTATCTAAGACAATGGTTGGGAATTTCCACATAATAACTTTTGGAATAGATTCACAATTCCCCTTAGTATGCTCCCTACTCCCTATAAAGCTTATAGGTTCATTTGGATTAATGACGTTTTTGGAATCTTTTCTATCAAGAGTGCTTACAAAGCTTTAGCGCCACATAATAGCCTTATCCCTTGGTCCAAACTAATTTGATGCAAGTATTCCATGCCACGTCACTCATTTATCCTATGGTTAGCTTGGAAAAAGAAATTGCACACCATAGATAAACTCAGCAATTGAGGTGTGGCCATCTTGATTATGTGTTATCTATATTCAATTGGGCAAGAAAACGATGACCAGCTATTCTTTGAGTGCCCTTTCTCTACATAGGTGTGAGTAGAAGTTTTAGTGGAGCTTAAATGCCCATTATCCTACTTATCTTGGTTGATGTGCTTAAGAATCCAAATTCACAAGCACATGATACAAATGACTAATCAATCACACAAATAATCAATTGGACTCAAAATTGGCATGAATTAAAGGATGAACAATATCGAATGGCATGAACCAAATTAGAAGTACTACAAGGGAATTCCAATACCAATCAATTACAAGGAACAAGGCAATTCCAATCTCTAAAATTGGCTTGTAATCTTAGTAATACACAAACCCTAATTTGGTGTGAAAGAACAAATAAAAAGATCAACCAACTATCACTAGATATTACACACTAGTAATAATAGGATGTAACATAGAAAATCTTAATATTACTCATAAGAAATTCTAAGCCAAACTCGCTACAATTTCCAAAGAAATTGATAAGAGTAGATGCTAGCAAGAGGGTAACTCTCTCATGGCAAAGTGTTTGTATTTTATCAAATTATCAAAAAGCTCCCTAAAAACCCTAGTTAGCAAGTATTTCTATTTGCTCCTATTAGGGTTAAAAAAAACAAAAATTACAAAGTTGCCACTAGGTGACTAGATCCAAAAATCAAAATTACAAGTATAAAATTAAAATGGCCGGTTCTCATAAGCAACAAATACTAATACAAATGGTCTTCAAGTGGCCAGTTCTTCAATTCAAGTAAGCAATTTGTTGGACCAGTTCTTCTTTAGTTTATGCCGGTCCATGAATAACCCACATGCTAAGCTTTAGTGAGTTTATCCATCGCCCTGTAAAAACCTAGAAGCATACTTACTGGAATGCACAACAAATAAATAATAGAAAAGAAGTTAGTATACAAATATTTTTAGAGTCAGGTTGTTTAAAGAAGACTCTCATCGCCAAATTTTGTAACCCTTTAGCTCTTGCCTTAGTGATTGGTCCTATAGGATTTTGATTCCTATCATTGGCAAATTGTATCCTTTGCTCTTATAAATACAACATCTTCTAATAATCCTTTGGTCTTTTCATGGAGAGTTGCCTTTGCAGCAATAGTATATTACATTTGGAGAATAAGGAACTCAACGTGTCTCGGATCTCCTATGCCTTCAATGTTATCTTTAGTTAAATGAATTTTAGCTTACTCTAAGCTTTTTATACCATAATTTAGGTTACATAAATTTTCATATAGTGTTTTTGTAAAATTCTAGTTCTAAGATTAAATTTTATTGTACCCTTTTCCTATGATCAACGATTGTACATGATTCTCTTCTATATTAATATAATTACTTACCTTAAAAAAAATAAAATTAGGTATGTTGGTCATAGAATGTGGTTAAAGAAGGACCATTAGTGGAGATGTAACCGAAAATTTGATGGAATGTATGATAATTGTGAAAACCTTGAAGAATATTTTAGTAATGATATACTTCACTAATTATAATCTATGAAAGATATGCCTATGGGAAAGCATCTAAAGTCAAAAGAATCCATTATGTTGATGGGTTTAATTAGATGAAAATGTCAATATTCTTTCAATTGCCATATTGGTTAAAGTTGATGCTTATGCCTATTGAGAAAAATATTTGTGAGAATGTTGTTAATACAATTCTTGAGATTGAGGCAAAAACAAAACACTTATAAGGCCCAGCTTGATCCAAAGGAACTTGGCATTAGAAAGGAATTACATTTAGCGAAGTAGTTTGATGGCAAGTATTCAATGCTTGTGCTAGTTATTCATTAAGTACTAGTGAGAAGAGATCATTATGTCAGTTTTTAAGGAGTATTAGACTACCCGATGGTTATACATCACGTATAAGTAGGCGTGTTAATAGCTTAGACTCAAAGCTTTCCAATATGAAGAGCCATGATTGTTATGTTTTGCTTCAAAAGCTGTTACCTATGGTTATTTGTAGACATATTATGAATGTTGAAGGGGTACAAAAGATGTAGAGTGACATTGTCACCATACTATGTAAGCTAGAGTTGATCTTTCCCCTTGCATTTTTTTATATAATGGTGCATGTCGCTATCAACTTACCTTGAGAAACATTGATGGTTGAACCTATTGCTCATTAATGGATGTATCCTATTGAGAGGTATGACATAGGCATAACATTTACCATTTTTAAGTTATTATTTAAGCTTTTGACACTCCACTTAAATTTTTTAGTGTAGATACTTAGGTTCTTTAAAGCAGTTTGTTAAAGACAAAGCTTACCTATAAGACTTTATTGTAGAAGCTTATGTTGTTAACGAGTGCTTGACTTGGTGTTCACTTCATTTACAAGGCATTGAAATAATATTTAATCATCTAGAAAGGAATTTTGATTCTTTAGAAGAAGGTGACGTTGATGTTTTTACAAATAGAGTTGGTTTCATTTCCTCTCCTACATATATCTTATTATCAAACAAGAGGGTTGAAGTAGTGAAATGATATATTATCAACAATTGCCACGAGATTCAACCTTATTTAGAGTAAGTATGAATAGGTACAATTTGAATGTTATAGTAGTGCTTTAAATTAAGCTCTTAGAAATGTGAAAAGTGTTAGAGGGAGCATAAGGCTATTTTAAGCTCAATATGGTGACAACATAGATAAGCATCACAAAAGAAAATCTGGTCAATGGTTTATAAATAAGGTGAATATAATAAATAACATTTCTCGTAATTGAAAAGTTGATTTTTTCGAATAAACATTAACTTTTTAATCTATGGAAAAAAAAAAGTTCTTGCATGACAATGTTGCAAATGAGTTCATTGTATGAGAGTTGTGACCCAGTCATCAATGTGTTATATGTGTTGCCATTCAGACCTAATTCATGCTACGAGAGATATAATAAACTGATAAATAATGGTGTTCGGTTTCACACATTAGATTTTGATTGTAGGAAAAATACACAAAATAATGGAGTTATTATAGAAGGAAACTACGGGGATGTGTAGTCATCAATAGAATTTTATGGGGTTCCAACGGATATATATGAGTTCACTTATGTTTGGAACAAAAGAGTATTCTTATTTAAATGTAAGTGGTGGGATGCTAATGGGCAGCATCATAATGTAAGAGTTGACATGGCATTAAAAGTATTAAGGCCACTTATACATGGTACGAAAACGACTTATGTGTTAGCATCTAATAAGTATAAATTAACACTTGTATTTTGCATGAATTTTAGTTGTTTGTGTAATAAGTTGATGTTATCTTGAAGAATTTTGATACTTAAAAGAGAAATATTTCAGTTTCAGGGATGAGGACCATTATTTTGTGAGGAGATATCGACTTGGATTGAGATTAGAGAGGAATACATGAAGAAAAATGCTTTTTGGAAGGAACAGCGGAAATACACGGGCGTGTATTTCATAGGCACGGCTGTGTGTTTGGAAAATCGACAGAAGCATACATGGTTGCATACACGGTCTGAGGCACGACCATGTGTTGAGCCAGGAAAATCCACAGAAGCATACACGGTTGCATACACGACCTGAGGCACGGCCATGTATAAGTTGTGTGTCAAGAATGTGCGCTTGAAAAAAAAAAAAAAAAAAAGAATCGGTCGTTTCAGAAGATTTTAGGGTTTCCATGCATATATATACTCTCATTTTTCTAGAAACCAGGGGGAGTGCAAAAGAAGAGGCTAAGGAGGCCGAGAGGCCGAAGAGGCCAAGGAGGCCGAAGGGACGAAAAAGAAGAAGACGACACTGGAGGGCTCATGCACAAGGGTTTTCTCTTTCTTTTTCATTCTGTTTCATTGAATTGTAAATTGAAAATCATGAGTGGCTAGTTTATTTCATACCCGAACCTTACGAATTCTAATTGTCATGTAACATGGGATTGATTACATAGTTAATGAATAGTGGAATTCTCTGAATTTATTCATGTTGTTCATGTAGTGTTGCTAATTTGATGTGTGGCCAACATTGAATTCGCACTGATTTCTTAGAAGATGATTGGAAAATCTCTTGTTTGAATAGATCTTGTATGAATAAAGGAATTCATATGTAATCTAGGGATAGAGATCGTGAATTTTCCGTATTAGATTAAATTAGATAATTCGATCTAATTGAGGGTTCAAGAGTGTTAATGCAATTCTAATCGACTTTTGATAGAAGAGGGATCTTTATCAAAGTGATTAGGGTTAGGAGCTAATGAATCTGGGAAGAACATTAGCTTAGTGTTAGATACTTCACGTTTCAGAGATAACCATTGTTCATTAACTGATTTATAAAAAGGGTAAAGTTACATGATAATTAGAGGAGTAGTAAGGGTAGGGTATGTTCTTAATTATCGGATTTAGTAATCAAGTTATTGTGTTATTTTTAATTGCTATAGGTTTTGTTAAGTGTTTTTAATTTAAACTGAACCTCTCAAATTTGTGCGGTTAGATAGTCAGTTTAGAGTTATTATTGGTACTTGCTGATCCCTGAGGATACGATACCTAAACACAATTCTATACTATTACAATCGATAGGTGCACTTGCCTATTTGATCGTAACAGAGAGTCATAGAAAACGGATTTTTAAATTTGTGTGATTACGGTCATCAATAGCATCACAAGCTAAATAGATATATTACTTAAAGGACATAAAATTAAGTGTTGATTGGCATGTAGTGCAATGTTTTGAGCATCGCCATACTTATAATATAGACTCTTATTAGCAATGTAAATTTTTTTACCGATGTAGAAGCTCAATTAGCAGAAGAGAGCATGGACGAACATCTCATAAGGGATGAGGAAAGAGGAAATGAGCAACCTCCAACAGTCGATTGTGATGTTGATGTGCTATTGAGAACTAATGTATGTCATAATATTGTTGTAGGAGAATTGGTATAAAGGATAGTTGGAGCATCTAATAGAGTGCAACATAATGCTAGTATCAATTTAATGAAGATAAGGACAAAGTGATGTGCTCAAATGGGATTAATGGATCTAAGCACATACACGCTACCAATTGAAACAAATTAAATCACCAAATCCAAGTCCTCAAAAGGCGTGAACCACTAAATCTTATAAATTTAAATTTGTAAAATAACTTGCTCTGATACCAAAAGATGATGTGCTTAAATGATCAAATTCAAGCACATGAAACCAATTGAAGAACCACTTCAATAAATCCCCAAAAGTGGCGTGAAGAACAAGTGCCAAATGAACCTTTATTGTAAAACAACTTGCTCTGATACCAAATTATGATGTGCTTAGAAAGGTTAAAGCACATACAAACAACAAATTGAATCAACCTTAATCAAATCCGGACAACAATCACTACATGTGGCGTGAACCTCTTAACCCTTTTAAATCCAATTTATAAATCAATTAATCTTAACACCAAAATATGATGTGCTTAAATGGATCAAGCACATAACACAAGATTAAATGGAAATCCAATGATCAAGAATGCTCAAATGGCGTGAAACCTTTATGCAAAAGCTTCCATGCAAAAATAACAATTCCACTAGGATTGAGTAATTCACAATGACAATACAATTTAGGATCTAATGTCACTAAATTGCAAGCAATCCAATAATAAAATTGATCCTAAAAATGACGTGAAATCAAGAACAAATAGAACATAATCCAAATCAAAACTAGATATTACACACTAGCATGAAATGGAATTTAACTAAAGGAATTGATATGAATCACAAATCCTTAAGTTGCTACTCACCACAATGCTTGAAGAATAGATAAGAGTCTTATGAAAATTTGAGTATAAACCTTAATTCTCACGAAAATCGGTAGCAATTTTCTTTTCTCTCAACTTCCTTTCACAAACCCTACTTAAGAAAGTATTTATACTTGCTCCACTTAAGGTTAAAATGACTAAACAATTACATATATGCCACTAAAGGGTGGCTGGTCCTAAGTCCAAAATTACAATCAAATAAAAATGTCCCAAAAAGCTTACAAAATAAATGGTTCAAAGAAAAATAACAAATACAAAAATAGTCTTCACAAGCCAACTCTTCATTGGAATTCGTTAGTCCAATTCACCTTCGGTTTAGGTCGGTCTATGGATAACCTACAAGCTGAGTCTTAGTGAGTTTGTCCATCACCTTATAAAGCCCGATAAGTGTGTTTGCTGGAATACACAATACATAAGTAATAGAAAAGAGGTTAGTATATGAATAATTTCGGGGTCGATTTGTTCAAAAAGGACCATCATCGCTAAGATTTGAAATCCTTTGGTTCTTGCCCTAATGATAGGCTTTGTAGGATTTTGATTCCTATCATCTCCTTGGGCCTTAAAAAGATTTGTCCTCAAATCTAACAGATCAAATGCAGTAGAGACTCTATATCCTCCTAGCAATTCATCTGAAGAAGTATCACTATAGAATCCCAATATCTAAAATATCATAGGGGGTGATTGCTTTCTCTCCTCCATTTCTCTCCTGATTCAACTGTATGCTTTTTAACCTCTTGGCCCTCTAATGGTTTACTCAACTACTCATGAATCTCTAGAACCTCTGAAGGTAAACACAACTGGCTCTAAATAGTTTGGTCCTCTGGTGGTTGGCTCATCTGACTATGACCGTCAAGAACCACTGAAGGTTAGCACATTTGTGTTTGACAACTGTTATCCTCTGTATGTTGGCCTATGTAACTAAGAACCTCAAGAACCTCTAAAGGTTGGTATATCTGCTTCTGTACACTTTGGTCCTCTAATGGTTGGTTCATGTGGTTATGATCCTCAAGAATCTTTGATGGCCTATGGATCTGTTGCTGAACCTTTTGGACCTCTGAAGTTGACATTGGATTCAGAATGATGTGTTTACCCTCTTTTTAGAATACATATGTGTTCCTTAAGCCATCATGTAAGACCCTCTTATCATATAACCATGGCCTGCTAAGCAATATATAGGATGTACACATAGGAAAAATATCACATTCAATCTCATCATAGTACTTATCCCCTATACTAAAAGGTACCTTAGCCATTTGGGTCACATAAAGACTCTCCCGATCATTTAACCAATGTAAGGTGTAGGATTTAGGGTGCGAGGTAGTTATAAGTTTCAATTTCGATACTAATGATGCAGCTACAACATTAGTACAACTACCACTACCAACAATAATGATACACAAGTTTCCTTGTACCCTATAAGAAGTATGGAACAAATTTTTTGATACGAACCACACCCACGTGTGACGAAACCAAATACCAATACTGATGAGATCCATGATGGGAGCCAAGCCAGAAGATGGAATGTGGATCCTCTTGAAGTGCCACCTGGACCGATCACAAGAAATCGAGCGAAATGATTCAAGGAAGCACTTAACGGGTTGATAAAGGATGTCCATGAAGCCGGAAAGGATTGGAGAAATCATGAAGTTGGAAAGGATTGGAACAACCATGGGAAAGCCCTTGCTCTTGTACAAGTTATACCGGATACGGGGTGAAGAGGGCGTGTCTTTACAAGGCATGACCGTATAGGAATCTCAAGGCTATATAGAATCATATGCGGTCATATACACGACCAAAAGGCATGGCCGTGTATAGAGTTAAGAAAATCCACAGAAAGATACACGTCTAGAAGTACACGGCCGTGTATGTCTCCAACGCCGGCTCAAGGCCGCCGGCCTTCATTCCAACGCCGCTGGCCTTCATGTCTACACCGCCGGCCTTCATGTTCTATTTTTGTTATTTTTACGCAACTTATTGAAGTGATGTCATTTTGGGCTTTATTGTTACGAATTGTAAACCCTAGTATAAAGCTCCTAGGGTTTAGAACATATAGAATATACAACTTGAAGTTTGAAAAACACTTTGAGAGAATTCCTCTCTTGGTTGTTTAAAGAACTAATCTAGAACTTATCGGATTTTATTTCTGTGGCGTTCATCCCGACTTATCGATCGGTCTTTCATCCCGATTGTGGCGTCTTCATATTATACCAAGGTTCTTGTCTCGCTTATAGACAATGGGTCGCGGTTTCCACTTGAGGGTGTTTGGCATCTTAGGTAACAAATTCCGAACGTATTAGTATTGGGTTTCGTCACACGTTGGTGTGGTTCGTATTAGTTAGGAATCCGAGCAAACCGATTTCGTATCAGTTTGGTATCAGAGCTTAGGTTTGTCAAAACATTAGTTCGGTTTGAGGAAGGTAACATCAAAACCCTAACTCCAATCGTTTATATCAATTTTTAGTATTCAATTTCATAGTATTAATTGTCTATTGAAAGTGTAGTATCTACTAGTCGATTTGTTACAAAAAAAAAAAAGGAAGAATCACGACACCAAAAAAAAAATTCGAGAAAAAAAAAGAGGAAATTTATGAATCCTAGAGTTGCTTTGAATTCTACGAAAGGGAATTGGTGTAGTTTGGGTTAGTTCCAAGAGAATTGAGAAGAGGAATTGGCGAGTTGATATCATCATTGTTTGTGAGAATACACGAGTGACTGTGTGATATCATCATTTGAGCGACACACGTAAGGGAGTGTATCATGAGGTTTAATCATATATATATTTGTGTTAGTACTAATCTTTTCTGCATGAACTATGTCGAGGCAACATTCTCCTGAAAGTGAGAGGGGAAGGTTTGATGCTAGGTTAGTGATTGAGGCGTTGAGGGGTGAGATGAAGAGGATGTTTCAGGAGGGAATGAAACAAATTCATGAGACGGTAGAGCAAAGACTAGAGCAATCTACAAACGTCTTCCAAGGGCATAAGAGGGAGAGTCGTTCTAGGAGAGTATAAAGGGGTGGAGATGAAATGTCGGGTGATGACTTGATGAGCCTTATGTTGGGAGTTATAGAGGATATAGTGGTTGGAATAGAGGAACTATGGATTGGGAAGATAGAGGAGATAGGAATAGAGAGGATAATCAATTGAGTAGCATAAAGATGAAGATTCCTCATTTTCAAGGGAAGAATGATCCTGAGGCGTACTTAGAGTGGGAGAAGAAGGTAGAGATGGTGTTTGATTGTCACAACTATAGTGGGAGAAAGAAAGTGAAACTTGCTACCATTGAATTTTCGGATTATCCATAGTGTGGTGGGATCAACTAATGTTGAATAGAAGAAGGAATGGTGAACCACCTATTGAGTCGTGGGAAGAGATGAAAAGGGTGATGAAGAAACGGTTTGTGCCTTCGTATTACTATCGTGAATTGCACAACAAATTGCAAACTTTTAGGCAAGGAAGCCGAAGTGTGGATGAGTATTTCAAGGAGATGGAAGTTACGATGATCAGGGCGAATGTAAAGGAGGATAGAGAGGCTACCATGGCTAGATTTCTTGCTGGATTGAATAGAGAAATTCAAAATGTCGTAGAATTGGAAGATATGGTCCATATGGCTATAAAGGTTGAGAACCAGCACAGGAGGAAAGGTAGTAGTAATATACGGTTTCAACAGGGTACTGGTTCATCCACCTGGAAGACTAACCAATGGAAGAAGGAAGAAAAGCCTTTACTCACCAAACCAAAAGGAGAGTAGAGGCAAGCGGGTTCTACTCCTGGTAATCAAGGTAACCCTGATTCTTCTACTTCTAGAAATCGTGACATTAGATGTTTTAAATGCCAAGGTAGAGGCCATATTGCTAGTCAATGTCCAAATAGGCGTGTGATGATTCTGCGGGATGATGGTGAGTATGAGACTGAGGGGGATAGTGAAGAAGATGATATGCCTCCATTAGAGGATGCTAGTGATGATGAGGAGCCTGCAGTAGAGAAGTTAGTGGCGGTCGTGAAGCGAGTTTTGAATGTGCAGGTGAAGGAAGAAGAGGAGGTGCAAAGAGAGAATATCTTTCATACTAGATGTTATCTAGGAGATCATATTTGCAGTTTGATCATTGATGGAGGAAGTTGCACCAATGTGGTGAGTAATTTTATTGTCGAGAGGGTGTGACTTAAGACTATTAAACACCCTAGTCCATATAAATTGCAGTGGTTGAATGATAGTGGCGAGACTAAGGTGAGTAAGCACGCCTTGATTGCTTTTCGCATTGGTAGGTATGAGGATGAGGTGTTATGCGATGTAGTGCCAATGCAGGCGTGTCATGTGTTATTAGGGAGGCCATGGCAATTTGATAGGAAGGTTGTTCATGATGGCTTTTCTAACAAGTATACGCTTGTTCACCAGGGAAAAAGCTTTAATCTTAAACCTTTAACACCTAAGAAGGTGTATGAGGATCAGTTGCAGCTACAATAGTCTTTTGCAAAACATAAGGTGAGTGAAAAATAGAGGGAGAGTGAGAGTGCAAAAGACAACGAGAAAGAAAAGGAATACAAAAGTCGATTTCAAAAGGAAAAAGAGAGGAAGGCTGGAAAGAGTGTGAGATACCAATTCGAAGGGGGATCAACTTTGGTAGTGAGTGAAAAGGAGAGTGTAGCCTTGCAAAAGGAGTGTTGTGTGGCAAGAGCGAGTGTAGTGAGGAGAGCGTTAGTGATGAAGCAACCTATGTTGTTGCTGGTTTTTAAGGAAACATGTCTAAATACTAACGAACTATCTAACTCTTTGCCTAGTGTGGTTGTGTCTATTGTGCAGGACTTTGAAGATGTCTTCCCTAAGGAGATTCCAAAGGGATTACCACCTATTCGTGGTATTGAGCACCAGATTGACCTTGTACCCGGAGCATCGATTCCAAACAAGCCAGCTTATAGGAGCAATCCGGAGGAGACAAAGGAACTCCAAAGGCAAGTCGATGAATTAATGGAGAAGGGGTATGTGAGGGAAAGCATGAGTCCATGCGCAGTGCCTATGATTTTGGTACCTAAGAAGGATGGGTCATGGAGAATGTGTGTTGACTGCTGCGCCATCAACAACATCACGGTAAAGTATCGTCATCCCATTCCTTGCTTAGATGACATGTTAGATGAGTTACATGGGTCTAGTGTCTTTTCTAAAATTGATCTGAAAAGTGGATATCACCAAATTAGAATGAATGAAGGTGATGAATGGAAAACCGCATTCAAAACGAAATATGGATTGTATGAGTGGTTAGTAATGCCTTTCGGTTTAACTAACGCACTTAGTACTTTTATGAGACTTATGAACCATGTTTTGAGGACTTTTATTAGCAAATTTGTGGTTGTCTATTTTGATGATATTCTCATTTACAGCAAGAGTTTGGAAGATGATATATCTCACTTGAGGGATGTTTTAGAAGTGCTTTGAAAGGAGCAATTATATGCTAACCTCAAGAAGTGCACTTTTTGCACAGACAAACTTGTGTTTCTTGGTTTTGTTGTTAGTGCACAGGGAATACAGGTTGATGAAGAAAAGATTCGTGCGATCCAAGAATGGCCTAATCCAACTAATGTAAGTAATGTGCGGAGTTTCCATGGACTAGTGAGTTTTTACAGGAGATTTGTGAAGGATTTCAGTACCATTGCAACACCACTTACTGAGGTAATTAAGAAGAACGTAGGGTTCAAATGGGGAGAGCAACAAGAGAAGGCCTTTCAGACGCTTAAAAATAAGTTGACTTAGGCGCCATTACTTGCTTTACCTAACTTTGCTAAAACGTTTGAAATTGAGTGTGATGCTTCAGGATTAGGTATTGGAGCAGTGCTTATACAGGAGAGAAGACCAATTGCAATCTTTAGCGAGAAGCTAAGTGGGGCAACCTTGAACTACCCTACTTATGACAAGGAGTTATATGCATTGGTTCGAGCCTTGGAGACGTGGCAACACTACCTTTGGCCAAAGGAGTTCGTGATCCACACTAATCATGAATCCTTGAAGTACTTGAAGCGGCAACATAAGCTAAATAAAAGGCATGCTCGTTGGGTGGAGTTCATCGAAACATTTCCATATGTCATCCACTACAAGCAAGGTAAAGAGAATGTCGTTGCTGATGCACTTTCTAGAAGGTATGCTCTTATCTCTACTCTTAGTTCTAGATTGCTTGGTTTTGAGCACATTAAGGAATTATATGCTGCTGATCGAGATTTTTGTGAGGAGTATGTGCATTGTGAGAAGAGTGGGCATGGTAAATTTTATAAACATGAAGGATTCTTGTTTAGGGAGAGTAAACTATGCATTCTAATTTGTTCTTTAAGAGAATTATTAGCGAGGGAGTCTCATGGAGGAGGTTTAATGGGACATTTTGGAGTAGCTAAAACCTTAGGAGTATTGCAGGAACACTTTTATTGGCCTCACATGAAACGAGATGTTAAGAGGATTTGTGAGCGATGTGTTATGTGTAAGCAAGCAAAATCTAGAGTCCAACCTCAAAGGCTTTATACCCCACTTCCCATTTCTCATGAGCCTTGGGTAGATATTTCCATGGATTTTGTGTTAGGATTACCCAGGTCTAGACATGGTCGTGATTCTATTTTTGTAGTTGTGGCTAGATTCTCTAGAATGGCACATTTCATTCCTTGTCACAAAACTGATGATGCTTGCAATATTGCCAATTTGTTCTTTAGGGAAGTTGTGAGATTACATGGTATGCCTAGAACAATTATATCAGATAGAGATGCTAAGTTCTTAAGCTACTTCTGGAAGACCTTGTGGGCCAAGTTAGGAACTAAGTTATTGTTTTCTACTACTTGTCATCCACATACTGATGGTCAAACTGAGGTAATAAATCGAACTTTATCTACTTTGTTGAGGGCTGTCATTAAAAAGAACATTAAAAGTTAGGAGGATTGTTTGCCGCACGTTGAATTTGCCTATAACCGTACAGTGCATTCTGCTACTAAATTTACTCCTTTTAAAATTATGTATGGTTTTAATCCACTAACTGCTTTGGATTTATCACCTTTGCCTATTTCTAAGTATGTTAATCTAGATGGCAAGAAGAAAGCAGAATTTGTTAAACAGATCCATGAGAAGGCAAGGCTAAACATTGAGCGAAGAACAGAGTAGTATGTGAAACAAGCCAACAAGGGTCGTCGACAAGCTGTCTTTGAACCTAGAGATTGGGTTTGGGTTCACATGCATAAAGAGCGGTTTCCTGTGCAGCGTCGATCTAAACTACTTCCTAGAGGTGATGGACCATTTAAAATTCTTGAGCGCATAAATGATAATGCATACAAGATAGGTTTGCCTGGTGAGTATCAAGTAAGTGCTACATTTAATGTTACTGATTTGAGTCCTTGTGATGCAGGCGATGATTTGAGGACAAATCCTTTTCAAGAGGAGGGGAATGATGAGATCCATGATGGGAGCCAAGCCAGAAGATGGAATGTGGATCCTCTTGAAGTGCCACCTGGACCGATCACAAGAAATCGAGCGAAACGATTTAAGAAAGCACTTAACGAGTTGATAAAGGATGTCCATGAAGTTGGAAAGGATTGGAGCAATCATGAAGTTGGAAAGGATTGGAACAACCATGGGAAGGCCCTTGCTCTTGTACAAGTCATACCGGATACGGGGTGAAGAGAGCGTGTCTTTACAAGGCACAGCCGTGTAGGAATCTCAAGGTTACATAGAATCATACACGGTCATATATACGGCCAAAAGGCACGGTTGTGTATGGAGTCAAGAAAATCCACAGAAGGATACACGTCTAGAAGTACACGGCCATGTATGTCTCCAATGCTGGCTCAAGGCCGTCGGCCTTCATGTCTACACCGCCGGCCTCCATGTTCTGTTTTTGTTATTTTTACGCAACTTATTGAAGTGATGTCGTTTTGGGCTTTATTGTTACGAATTGTAAACCCTAGTATAAAGCTCTTAGGGTTTAGAACATATAGAATATACAACTTGAAGTTTGAAAAACACTTTGAGAGAATTCCTCTCTTGGTTGTTTAAAGAACTAACCTAGAACTTATCGGATTTTATTTCCGTGGCGTTCATCCCGACTTATCAATCGGTCTTTCATCCCGATTGTGGCGTCTTCATATTATACCAAGGTTTTTGTCTCGCTTATAGACAACGGGTCGCGGTTTCCACTTGAGGGTGTTTGGCATCTTAGGTAACGAATTCCGAACGTATTGGTATTGGGTTTCATCACACGTTGGCGTAGTTCATATCAGTTAGGAATCCGAGCAAACCGATTTCGTATCAAATACGTTCCGAATTTGCAACCCAAGATGCCAAAAACAAACAAGTAGAACTGCAACCCATTGCCTATAAGCGAGGCAAGAACCTTGGTATATTCTGTAGACGCCACATTTAGGATGAAAGACTGATTGATAAGTCGGGATGAACGCCACAGAAGAAAATCCGATAAGTTCAAGCGAAGTTCTTTAGAGAACCAAGAGAGGAATTCTCTCAAAATGTGTTATTCAACCTTGTATGTGTGTTCTATGTTCTATTCTCAACCCTAGAAGCTTATATTAGGGTTTACAACTCGTAATAATAAAAGCCCAAAACGACATAACATCATAAAGTCGCGGAAAAATAACAAACAGGGAATGAAAGCCGGCGGCGTAGTAGCCAGCGTAGGATGTACGCCGGGTAGAAAAGGCCGGTGACGTAGTAAGCCGGCGTAGTCCTTCTATCGTGCACGGATGGCAACGCCGAGTCAAGGCCGGTAGTGCTCAAGCCAGCATTGTCAAGGCTGGCAGCTTTGACCTCTTATGCTTTGATCTCCTTGAATGGCTTGTACAAGTGCAAGTGCATTCTCCTGGTTGCTCTAATCCTTTCCGGCTTCGTGGACATCCTTTATCAACCCGTTAAGTGCTTCCCTGAATCGTTTCGCTCGAGTTCTTGTGATCGGTCCATATGGCACTTCAAGAGGATCTACATTCCATCTTCTGGCTTGGCTCCCATCATGGCTCTCATCATTCCCCTCCTCTTGAAAAGGATTTGTTCTCAAATCGTCGCCTACATCAAAAGGACTCAGATCAGTAACATTAAAAGTAGCACTTACTTGATACTCACCTAGCAAATCTATCTTGTATGCATTATCATTAATGCGTTCAAGAATTTGAAATGGTCTATCGCCTCTAGGAAGTAATTTAGATCGACGCTGTACAGGAAACCGCTCTTTGCGCATGTGAACCCAAACCCAGTTTCCAGGTTCAAAAATAGCTTGTCGACGACCCTTATTGGCTTGTTTCACATACTGCTCTATTCTTCGCTCAATGTTTAATCTTGCCTTCTCATGGATTTGTTTAACAAATTCTGCTTTCTTCTTATCATCTAGATTAACATACTCAGAAATAGGTAGAGGTGATAAATCCAAAGGAGTTAGTGGATTAAAATCATACACAATTTCAAAAGGAGTAAACTTAGTAGCAGAATGCATTGTGCGATTATAGGCAAATTCAACATGCGACAAACAATCCTCCCAACTTTTAATGTTCTTTTTAATGACTGCCCTTAACAAAGTAGATAAAGTTTGATTTACTACCTCAGTTTGACCATCAGTCTGTGGATGACAAGTAGTAGAAAACAATAGCTTAGTTCCTAACTTAGCCCACAGGGTCTTCCAGAAGTAGCTCAAGAACTTAGCATCTCTATCCGATACGATTGTTCTGGGCATACCATGTAATCTCACAACTTCCTTAAAGAACAAATTAGTAATATTGCAAGCATCATCTATTCTGTGACAAGGAATGAAATGTGCCATCTTAGAAAATCTATCAACGACTACAAAAATAGAGTCTCGACCATGCCTAGATCTAGGTAATCTTAACACAAAATCCATGGAAATATCTACCCCATGGCTCATGAGGAATGCCAAGTTTATTCTCCCTAAACAAGAATCCTTCATGCTTATCATGACCACTCTTCTCACAATGCACATACTCTTCACAAAAATCTCGATCAGCAGCATACAATTCCTTAATTTGCTCAAAACCAAGCAGTCTAGAACTAAGAGTAGAGATAAGAGCATACCTTCTAGAAAGTGCATCAGCAACAACATTCTCTTTACCTTGCTTGTAGTGGAAGACGTAGGGAAATGTTTTGATGAACTCCACCCAACGAGCATGCCTTTTGTTTAGCTTATGTTGTCCCTTCAAGTACTTCAAGGATTCATGATCAGTGTGGATCACGAACTCTTTTGGCCAAAGATGGTGTTGCCAAGTCTCTAACGCTCAAACCAATGCATATAACTCCTTGTCATAAGTAAGGTAGTTCAAGGTTGCCCCACTTAGCTTCTCACTAAAGAATGCAATTGGTCTTTGATGGGTGTTGAATCCAACAAAATAAAAAACCTACTCCTAGACAATGATATGATTTGCGTATAGTAGTGACTAGGGTCGTATCTACAAGAATTGGTTAAATATATTTCTATTAAAAGAGAATAGAGAGAAAAAGAAGAATGGGGGGGGGGGGGGTTGTTTGTGAATCAAAATAATATTGCAACAAGATAATAAAATCGAATATTGATAAAAGCCTAGCCAAAGGAATCAAGATAGTTTAATTCGAGGAATTGATCATCGATGCAAATGTTTTCTATTCTTATTTCTAGGTAAACTGATTATGGTTATTAACAAGCTCTAATAACCTGTCTCTCCTTACTTCCTCGATAATCAAAACAAGCTCTTTGATTATTTCTCTTATCGATTAGACAACCCTAAACAAGCTCTTCGGATTTAATCTATCAATAGCATTAAAAACAAGAGAGACCACCAATTCATGCCAGTAGATTATAAGATAACCTATTTAAACAAGATCATATATCTCCATAACATGAATTCGATCATCTATTTTATAATCAAACATGTTATTGTGTCACCGAGACTAGAACTATTAAACAATTACGGATTTGACGTGCTAGTTGACAATATATTAACTTGCTAATTGAGTAGAAGAGCTCTAATTCATACCAATCAACAAAGATAATATTGACAAAACGTTCAGAAAATATATGAATATCTAAAAACAAAGAATAGATTAAAGACAACTCAGTTAGATCACACAATTCATGGAGAATTAAACTTCAATGACCCTTTAGCTAGAAAATCCGCTTAGCTACACATGTTCATCATCAAAACGAAAATTAAAAGTAAAAACATGACAAGCCTCTGTTCCCGGTTTCCTTGCTCTGCCTCCTTCCTTCCTTCTTGTCTTCAAGATGATCTAAAATTATTAACTCCTCTAGGGTTAGTTCTATTTATATTGTTAAGGGAATGGCAGAGGATCTTTAGCTAGCAAGATACGAAAATATCTTTCCTTTTTGATGTAAATCTCGAGAAGTGAATAATCGTCCGCCTGGCACGCCCAACAATACGGCCGTGGGTTAAGCCGTGCCTTCCCCTGTGTATAATTCACATATCATCTTCCATGTCCAGTGTGTGCTACGTCTTCAACCACGGCCAGATGTCAAGTCGTGCCTTCCTCTGGTGATTCTTCAACAATTTCTCCTCCTTGTTTAGTATATGGCACGTCTTCCATTTCAACTTCCACCATGACTTCAACCACGGCTTCAACCACGTCTTCAACCACGGCTTCCACCACAGCCAGATCACGAGCCGTGTCTCTCTCTGTTGATAGTCCACATTTCCACCTTCTTGTGCAGTGTATAGCACGGCTTGCACCACGACCGTATTACAAACCGTGCCTCCTTCTAGACAGATACACGACCGTGTACTCCAACAGTGTATTTTCCCGTGGATTCTTTAAGACAGATATACGGTCGTGTACTTCAACCATGTATTTTCCTGTGGCTTCAAAACTAAGTACACGGCCGTGTACTTCAACTACACACCCATGTACTTTCCTCCGACGGTGTAAATCCTTGACTTTAATCCAAATTGTAGATGACTTCTCTAATTTACTTGAATTAGCACTCTTGACTCCATTTAACCTGATTTATCACCATAATAAAATTAAGTACCATTTCCTTATGATTTCTATAAAATCAATAATAAATTAAGACAATTCATACTATAAAGATTGAGTATAAAATGGCTCTATTAAATTCCCCCACACTTAAATTCTTGCTTGTCCTCAAGCAATTGAATCAAATCAATTGAGAAATCCGTCATAGATTATACGAACTTTCTTTTCATCATTTCAAGCATCTATTCGTTTGTAATTCATGACTTGTAATTTTAATGTCTACTACTTCAACCAAACTGGTTTCATGTGATCAAATTACCATGGAAAAAATTTAATAGCTAATCTAAACAAAACAAACTTTAATCCTCATGTTTAGCAAAAGAATTTTTATTCCAAAAGTAAATACTTAATCCACTAAGGAAAAACACCTAATTAAACTTCATTGGATATTAGCAAGTATAGAATCCTTGCAACATAAAGTAAAAGCATATAGTATCAACTCTTTCCATAGATTTTCTCCCTTTTTATTATAAGTCTTGTTTCATTCAATGAATGTTTACATTCATTGTTCTTTTGATTTAATCAAGCATCTATTTTGACGGGTTTTTGCCCGCTTCTTTTCATGAACTTTCGCCTTTTTCGCCCTTATCATTATAGTGAGTTCATTGAGTCGGCACATCCCGAGCTCGTCACTCAAGTGACCGGGTTTTGAGATACCCCTACGGACTCTTCCTCACTCTAACATTCAAGTTTGAATACTCTTAACTCAATTATTTGAATTATTGGAGTAATGGCTATGCTTGATTTTTTTTTATTTTCTTTTCACAACAACTTCAAAGAGTATATAGTTGCTAATATAACCTAGAAGTAAACTTGTTTATTTTTCACTTAGGGACTCGACTTACTCTTAGACTTCCAATTCTAAGGCTAAATACAAGGTAAATTTGTTTCTTAAAGATTTCATTACTTAATTTTAACTAAGTATTCTAATCACAGCAGTGGGTGAGTAAAGCATTTGAACAAGTCAATTTCACATTTTGTAGATGCTTATTACAACATTTAGTACAATCTCCAGATTTCATGATAATTTTGAAAAAAATTTGGTTGCTTAAGGATAAACATTCAGAGTATAAGTCAGTTCTCTATTCTCTATATTTTATTATCCTCTCCCCCACACTTAGCTTGAACAGTGTCCTCACTGTTCCTAATTCAGCACAATTAAAGAGGAATCAACACAAGGAACATTAGAGAATAAGAGAAAAGGAATACTGGTACTTCCCTGGTATGAAGTGTAGAGTAATTGGAGTTCTCCCCTTAAGCACTAGAGAGTGTCATCTGATGATATATACCCTTGCTGCAGCTAATCAAAAGAAAAAGAAAAATCAAAAGAAAACTAAAACAAATAAATTGATATGGGTTGCCTCCCATGAAGCGCCTTTCTTTAACGTCTTTGGCTAGACGTTCCTGTAATTAATCTCAATACTCGGGTTGAGTTAAATTGGTTTCTTCAATATTACATACTGGAAATCCTTCATAAAAAGGTTTCAAGTGATGACCATTGACTTTGAAGTTCTTACCGGTTTCAAGACTTGCGATCTCAACTGCACCATGTGAAAATATGTTAGTGATATCAAAAGGACCAATCCACCGTGATTGTAGTTTTCCAGAAAACAACTTCAATCGAGAATGATAAAGTAGTACTTTTTGACCTACAGAAAAATTCTTTCGGGAAATCATTTGATCATGAAAATTCTTTGTTTTTTCCTTGTAGATTTTAGTACTCTCATAAGCTTTTCTTCGAATTTCCTCAAGTTCTTGTAATTGAAGTTTTCTGTGCTTACCAACTGATAAGATCACATTACACTTATATTTTCTTTTGGACTTATATTAAATTTATTTCAATAGTATAAGAAAATATAAAGAAATGATACTTAATGGTGTTTATTGTGAAAATACAGGTTTTGAGGACCCAAAAGTAAATTACAATTTAATTGGAGGAGTTTTTCACAAAATTGAAGAAGCGAGCGGAGGATTGCAATAAAGGCCGTCGGCCTTGGGCCGGCCTACATTCAAGGCCACCGGCTTTGAGCCAGCCTATATTAAACCGGCCTTAAAAAGCATTAAAGCCGCCGGCCTTAAAGCCGGCCTACATTCAAGGCCGCCAGCCTTGAACCGGCCTTCATTACTCCCCGGATATCCATTGCGAAAATCTCTCCAAAATCGTATCTTATTTAATTTGCTGACTCAAATCCTCATCAGATCAACCTTATCCCCCTCCTCTTTGGATCTATAAATAGGCCCCTTGTGTGAACCTTGGGAGCATCCCCTTTTGTTTAGCATCCCCTTTTGTTTAGAATCCTTTTTTTTGTTTAGCATCCTTTTTTTGTTTAGCATCCCCTTTTGTTTAGAATCCCCTTTTGTTTTGAGAATCCTTTTGTTTTGATTCTTTGTTTAGCATCCTTTGTCTTTCCTTGAAATCATTAGAATTCCCTTACGAACTGTAGGATTTTATGTTTTCTTTAATTCCTTTACATTTCATGTTATTACAAATTTTAGTTTGAAGAAAGAAAGTTATTTTGCTGAAGTTCTTGAAGATTATAGCTATTGTTTCAATTACTTTATTTTCTTTTATGCCATTTATTAATTTATTCTTGTTGTTCAATATGAATTCCATTGCACCTATTTATTTCAATTGTTTTTATGCAATTCATACTATAATGTTCTAAATCATCCTTGTGGGAAATATGATGAAGCCATAATTCAAACTAAAATGATCATTGTATTCATGTTATAGGAAATGTAGATATGCGGAATTTTCATATAAGAAGTCCTGCTATGAATTGTATTTTGTAATTGAAATCAATGCATAGAAATGTAAATGACTCGAAAGAGAAATTTAGGTTTTATCAGGAATTCCTAAGTAAGATTTAATAATTCATGTGGAAGCAGCGTTATTGAATTTTATTAGAAATTGACCTAAGTGTTTCATGCAATATTTTTATTAAATTTTTTCACTAAGGGATTAGGAGAAATTATTTTAAAGATATTAGGCAATCATATAATTGGGAAATTTATGATTGTGAATTAGAATCCTCATTCGATTTGACTTAGCGGGAGCTATTAAATTAAATTGAGGTAACATTACTTTAACACTTAATAAAGGATTAAGGTTTTGTTAATTTCTTGTGAAAATCCATATAGCTATGAGTTATTATAACATGAAGGCAATATGATTAGTAGAATTAGGGTGGATTCTATTTCCCATCATTAATTCATCATTTTTCAACACAATTCTCTTTTTAAGCATTTAGTATAATTCATTCAATTCTCATCAAATATCATTGCCTAAATAATAGTAGAAATTGATAAAGGTCTATTACTTAATCAATCTTCGTGGTTCGACACTCTTCTCTCACTATATTACTTGATCCGATCCGGTACACTTGCCGGTATTCATCCATTCACATGTTACATTGTTTTACAGCCCAGTACGCCTTATGTTCCAGCTCCATAGGGAGGTGACATGGTTTGCCAAATATCAAACGGTAAGGAGACATACCTATAGGGGTCTTGTAAGCTGTCCGGTAGGCCCATAATGCATCTTCAAGTCTTATACTCCAATCCTTCCTGCTTGGATTGACGGTTTTTTCCAGAATAGACTTGATTTCTCGATTTGAAACTTCTGCCAATCCAATGGTTTGAGGGTGGTATGCGGTGGAAGTGCGATGAGTGACCCTGTATTTTTTTTGTAGAGTTTCCACTACTCTATTACAAAAGTGTGTGCCACGATCATTGATAAGAGCCTTTGGTGTCCCGAACCTAGCAAAAATATGAGATTTAACAAAATCCACAACAACTTTGGCATCATTAGTTCGGGTCGCTTTGGCTTCCACCCATTTTAAAACATAATCCACAGCAAGAAGGATGTAAACATTACCGAAAGAAGGAGGAAAAGGACCCATAAAGTCAATACCCCATATATCAAATATTTCACAAGCAAGAATAGGGGTAAGTGGCATTTGGTCTCTACGTCCTAAGTTGCCAATTTTTTGACATCGTTCACAAGACTTACAAAACATAAAAGAATTACGAAACAATGTAGGCCAAAACAAACCACATCCTAATACCTTTTAAGCTGTCCTCTTAGGGCCAAAATGTCCACCACAAGCATATGAGTGACAAAATTGCAAGACAGAAGGAATATCATCTTGAGAAATACACCTTCTAATGATCTGATCAGCACAATGTTTCCACAAATACGGATCATCCCATACATAGTACTTAGCATCACTTTTAATTTTATCTTTTTGAGCCCTAGACAAATCACTTGGTAGTGTCTTAGTAACCAAATAGTTGACAATATCGGCATACCATGGAATTGTCTTTTGAATAGAAAAGAGATACTCATTTGGGAAATCATCTTGTATTGGTGTTGACCCTTCACTAATAGGTATTCTACTGAGGTGGTCGGCAACTAAGTTTTCAAAGCCTTTCCTTTCACGTATTTCTAGATCAAACTCTTGTAATAAGAGTATCAATCGAATAAGTCTTGGTTTCGCCTCCTTCTTCGCGAGCAGGTTTTTGAGAGCTGCATGATCAGAGTAAACAATTACCTTAGTACCAAGTAAATATGATTTGAATTTTTCTAATGCAAAAACAATAGCCAAGAGTTCTTTTTCCGTTGTAGAATAGTTGCATTGAGCATTATCCAATGTTCTGGAAGCGTAATAAATGACATGAGAAGCTCTTCCAACTCTTTGGCCAAGAACGACTCCAACTGCATAATTGCTCGCGTCACACATAATTTCGAAGGGAAGGTTCCAGTCTGGTGGTTGGATGATTGGAGCAAAAGTTAACTTATCCCTCATTGTGTCAAAAGCATGTTTGCAGGCCTCATCGAACTTAAATGTCACTTCTTTTTGCAGCAATCGACATAGGGGTTGAGTAATTTTGGAAAAATCCTTGATGAAGCGTCGATAGAATCCTGCACTCCCAAGAAAAGAGCGAATTTCCCGTACACTTACAAGGTAAGGTAAAGATTTAATCAATTCTACCTTAGCTTTATCGACTTCAAGCCCCTTAAAGGATACAATATGACCTAAAATGAGACTCTGTTCAACCATAAAGTGACATTTTTCATAATTCAACACTAGATTCTTATCTATACATCTTTGAAGCACTTTTGTAAGGTTAGTCAAACATGAATCAAAAGAATTACCATAGACGGTGAAGTCATCCATGAAAACCTTTATGATATTCTCTACATAATCTGAAAATATACTAACCATACACCTTTGGAATGTAGCCGGGGCATTGCAGAGTCCAAAAGGCATCCTTCGATATGCAAAAGTACCGAATGGACATGTGAAGGTAGTCTTCTCTTGATCTTCCGGTGCCACTAGAATTTGATGAAAGCCTGAATAACCATCAAGACAACAATAGTGAGAATGGCCAGCCAAACGTTCAAGCATCTGATCAAGAAAAGGAAGAGGGAAGTGATCTTTTCTAGTTGACGCATTTAACTTCCTGTAATCAACACAAACCCTCCATCCATTCTGAACCCGAGTAGGAATTAACTCACCATCAGAGTTTTCAATCACAGTCAAGCCTGTTTTCTTTTGAACAACTTAAATTGGACTTACCCATTTGCTATCGGAAATTGGATAGATCATACTTGCATCAAGAAGTTTCAAGATCTCTTTCTTAACTACCTCCATCATAGGCGGGTTCAAACGATGCTGAACTTCCCTTGAAGGTTTGCAATTATCTTCCATTAAAATCTTGTGCATGCATGTGGAGGGGCTTAGTCCTTTGATATCGGCTATAGACCATCCAATGGCTTCTTTATACTCTCTTAACACCCGAATCAACTTTTCTTCTTCTAAAGTACTTAGTTTGTTAGAGACAATCACAGCAAGAGTCTCATTTTCTCCTAAGAAGATGTACTTTAGATGCTCGGGTAAGGGTTTTAATTCCAGCTTTAGTGCTTGCACAATAGAGGGAAGAAGTATTGTGTTAAAATGGGGTAAATTAATGTAGGACACATCATACCTGGTAGGTTTTAATGATTCCAACTCCCAAATCATGTCCTGCAAATCAGAGGATATTACAAGCTTCTCCTTAAGAGTTTTCAATGTATTAATAGTAAGACTCCTATTAAGTACAATTTTCAACTCATCATCGTCTATCAAATCAAATGTAGCTTGTGTTAATGGGTCAATAACATCCACAACAAAAACAGGGGAGATATCACTAGGATATTTCATGGCATCATAAATGATAAATTTAATCACTTCACCATCAAATTCCATAGTGAGGTTACCGTCATGTACATCAATTTTCGTTCTCGATGTCTTAAAGAAATGATCTCCCTAATAATATCATTGAAGAATTATGAGAATCATCATTCTCCATGTCAAGCACATAAAAATCTACAGGGAAAACCAACCCATTAACTTGTACTAAAACATCTTCTAGGACTCCCTCAGGATAGACATTGGACCTATCAGCAAGTTGAACAATAACACCTGTTTCCTTCAAGGGACCAACATTCAGGCATTGATAAACAGACAAAGGCATAACATTGATTGAAGCTCCTAAATCACACATAGCTTTAGCGATTCCAAGATTACCTATTTTGCAAGGAATGGTAAACATACCTGGATCCTTACATTTAGGAGGAAGCTTCTTTTGAAGAATAGCTGAAACATTCTCACCCACACTAATCTTTTCATTACCTTTCAGCTTTCTTTTGTTAGTGCACAATTCATTGAGAAATTTAGCATAACGAGGTACTTGCTTAATTGCATCCAGCAAAGGAATATTTACCTCAACGTTTCGAAAAGTTTCAAGAATCTCTTTTTCTTCAACTTCATTCTTGGTTTTTTCTAATCTAGAAAGGAATGGAGGTGCTGTTGTCATTACCTTTGGTGGTTCAACGAGGAATCCTTTGGTCTGGTTGTTCTGCTGGTTCGGAGTTGTAGTCTCTTTCTCAGTCTCTTCCTCAAGATTAGTTCGGTATCCTTTCTCATTTAATTCCTGCAATTTCGTTCCACTTCTCAAGGTAATTGCGTTAGCGCTTTGCTTTGGATTTGTGATAGTCTGAGAGGGTAACTTACCTTGAGTTTCTAACCTGTTTATAGAAGGAGCAAGTTGGCTTACCTGATTTTCCAAGTTATAAATGCTCTGCTTTGTGTCATCCTGAAATTGTTTTGTATTAACAGCAAGAGATTTAACAATTTCCTCAAGAGACATACTTGAAGTGGAAGGAGCTTGTGGTACTTGGTTTGATGGCTTAGGTTGGAATTGTTGGAAGTTTTGTGGTTTATTGCCATATCTGAAGTTAGGATGATCCCTCCATCCAGGATTATAAGTATTTGAGTAGGGATCATATTTCCTTTGTGGCTGTCCTGGGAATCCTCCTACAGCATTAGCATGCTCATGATTGTCATCTTGCAATGAGGGACACATGTCGGTGGGATGATTAAGAGCAGCACAAATTCCACAAGCCTTCACCTGTTGTGTATTTCCAAGAGCTATCTACTGCACAAGGGAGGTCAGGTTAGAAATTTGATGTTCAAGATTAGAAACACTTACCTCATTTACCTTCCTTGAAGATGTATCATGCTTATACCCAAATTGTTGCGAATTAGCAGCCATAATGGAGATCAATTCCCTAGCTTGACCAGGGGTTTTATTCACTATGGCGCCTCCACTAGCAGCATCCATCATCTTCCTTTCCATCGGAAGCAGGCCTTCATAGAAGTATTGGATGAGAAGTTGTTTAGATATCCCATGTTGTGGACAACTTGCACAAAGTTGCTTGAACCTCTCCCAATACTCATGAAGAGTCTCGGTATCCCTTTGTTTGATACCACAAATTTCTCTTCTTATACCAACAGCTCTAGACACGGGGAAAAATTTGTCCAAGAAAAGCCTCACCATATCTGTCCAAGTGGTTATAGAACCTGGAGGCAAAAAAGACAACCAATCTTTAGCTCTAGTACTTAAAGAAAATGGAAAAGCATGTAACTTGATTTGATCGTCGGTTATTCTTTGCGGCCTCATACTAGAACACACTATATGAAACTCTTTCAAATGTTTGTGAGGATCTTCATTCTCAAGACCATGAAAGGTGGGTAGCAGATGTATCAACCCAGATTTCAACTCGAATTCAACAGCTAGTTCGGGATAGTGAATACAAAGGGGTTGTTGATTCACATCCGGTGCAGCCAATTCTCTTAATGTTCTTTCGAGATTTGCCATATCGTATTCTTTTTCAGAATCAATCGATGAATCAGACAAATCCGATGCTAAGTTTAGTCTAGGGGATGATCTAGCTTCTCTTTGCAGCCTCTTAAGAGTCTTCTCAATCTCTGGATTATAAGTGAGTGCACCTGTATGAGAAGAACGAGTCATACAAGAATAGAAATAAATTTGACACCAATCCCCGGCAACGGCGCCAAAATTTGATGGGTGTCGAATCCAACAAAAATAAAAACCTACTCCTAGACAATAATATGATTTGCGTATAGTAGTGACTAGGGTCGTATCCATAGGGATTGGTTAAATATATTTCTATTAAAAGAGAATAGAGAGGAAAAGAAGAATGAGGGGGGGGGGGGGGGGGGGGGGGGGGGGGGGTTTTGTTTGTGAATCAAAATAATATTGGAACAAGATAATAAAATCGAATATTGATAAAAGCCTAGCCAAAGGAATCAAGATAGTTTAATTCGAGGAATTGATCATCGATGCAAATGTTTTCTATTCTTATTTCTAGATAAAATGGTTATGGTTATTAACAAGCTCTAATAACCTATCTCTCCTTACTTCCTCGATAATCAAAACAAGCTCTTTGATTATTTCTCTTATCGATTAGACAACCCTAAACAAGCTCTTCGGATTTAATCTATCAATAGCATTAAAAACAAGAGAGACCACCAATTCATGCCAGTAGATTATAAGATAACCTATTTAAACAAGATCATACATCTCCATAACATGAATTCGATCATCTATTTTATAATCAAACATGTTATTGTGTCACCGAGACTAGAACTATCAAACAATTACGGATTTGACGTGCTAGTTGACAATATATTAACTTGCTAATTGAGTAGAAGAGCTCTAATTCATACCAATCAACAAAGATAATATTGACAAAACGTTCAGAAAATATATAAATATCTAAAAACAAAGAATAGATTAAAGACAACTCAGTTAGATCTCACAATTCGTGGAGAATTAAACTTTAATGACCCTTTGGCTAGAAAATCCGCTTAGCTACATATGTTCATCATCAAAACGAAAATTAAAAGTAAAAACATGATAAGCCTCTATTCTCAGTTTCCTTGCTCTACCTCCTTCCTTCCTTCTTGTCTTCAAGATGATCCAAAATTATTAACTCCTCTAGGGTTAGTTCCATTTATATTGTTAAGGGAATGGCAGAGGATCTTTAGCTAGCAAGATACAAAAATATCTTTCCTTTTTTATGTAAATCTCGAGAAGTGAATAATCGTCCACCTGGTACGCCCAACAACACGGCCGTAGGTCAAGCCGTGCCTTCCTCTATGTATAATTCACATATCATCTTCCGTGTCCAGTGTGTGCCACGTCTTCAACCACGGCCAGATGTCAAGCCGTGCCTTCCTCTGGTGATTCTTCAACAATTTCTCCTCCTTGTTTAGTATATGGCATGTCTTCCATTTCAACTTCCACCACGACTTCAATAAGTGCACTTTTTGAGGTTAGCATATAATTGCTCCTTTCGAAGCACTTCCAAAACGTTCCTCAAGTGAGATATATGGTCTTCTAAACTCTTGCTGTAAATGAGGATATCATCAAAATAGACAACCACAAATTTGCTAATAAAAGTCCTCAAAACATGGTTCATAAGTCTCATAAAAGTACTAGGTGCATTAGTTAAACCGAAAGGCATTACTAACCACTCATATAATCCATATTTTACTTTAAATGCAGTTTTCCATTCATCACCTTCTTTCATTCTAATTTGGTGATATCCTCTTTTCAAATCAATTTTGGAAAAGACACTAGACCCATGTAACTCATCTAACATGTCATCTAAGCAAGGAATGGGATGACGGTACTTTACCATGATGTTGTTGATGGCGCGGCAATCAGCATACATTCTCCATAACCTATCCTTCTTAAGCACCAAAATCACAGGCACTGCACATGGGCTCATGCTTTCTCTCATGTACCCCTTCTTCATTAATTCACTAACCTGCTTTTGGAGTTCCTTTGTCTCCTCTGGATTACTCCTATAAGCTGGTTTGTTTGGAATAGATGCTCCGGGTATAAGGTCGATCTGGTGCTCAATACCACGAATAGGTGGTAACCCCTTTGGAATCTCCTGAGGGAAGACATCTTCAAAGTCCTGCACAATAGACACAACCACACTAGGCAAAGAGTTAAAATGTTCGTTAGTCTTAAAAACCAACAACAACATAGGTTGCTTCATCACTAACGCTCTCCTCACTACACTTGCTCTTGCCACACAACTCTCCTTTTGTAAGGCTACACTCTCCTTTTCACTCACCACCAAAGTTGATCCCCCTTCAACTTGGTCTCTCACACTCTTTCCAGCCTTCCTCTCTTTTTCCTTTTGATTTCGACTTTTGTGTTCCTTTTCTTTTTCGATGTCTTTTGCTCTCTCACTCTCCCTCTGTTTTTCAATCACCTTATATTTTGCAAAAGATTGTTGTAGCTGCAACTGATCCTCATACACCTGTTTAGGTGTTAAGGGTTTGAGATTAAAGCTTTTGCCCCGGTGAACAAGTGAATACTTGTTAGAAAAGCCATCATGAACAACCTTCCTATCAAACTGCCATGGCATTCCCAACAACACATGACACGCCTGCATTGGCACTACATCTCATAACACCTCATCCTCATACCTACCGATGCGAAAAGCAATCAAGGCTTGCTTACTCACCTTAGTTTCGCCACTATCATTCAGCCACTGCAATTTATATGAACTAGGGTGTTTAGTAGTCTTGAGTTCCAGCCTCTCGACAATAAAAGTACTCACCACATTAGTGTAACTCCCCCCATCAATGATCAAACTACAAATATGATCACCTAGATAACATCGAGTATGAAAGATATTCTCTCATTGCACCTCCTCTTCTTCCTTCACCTACACATTCAAAGCTCGCTTCACTATTGCCACTAACTTCCCTGCTGCAGGCTCCTCATCATCACTAGCGTCCTCCAATGGAGGCATATCATCCTCTTCACTATCCCCCTCAGTCTCATACTCACGATCATCACGCAAAATCATAACATGCCTATTCGGACATTGACTAGCAATATGGCCTCTGCCTTAGCATTTAAAACATTTAATGTCACGATTTCTAGGAGTAGAAGAATCAGGTTTACCTTGGTTACTAGGAGTAGAACCCGCTTGCTTCTGCTCTCCTTTTGGCTTGGTGGGTATAAACTTTTCTTCCTTCTTCCATTGGTTAGTCTTCCAGGTGGATGAACCAGCACCCTATTGAAACCGTGCAGTACTACTACCTTTCCTCTTGTGTTGGTTCTCAACCTTTATAGCCATATGAACCATATCTTCTAATTCCACATAATGCTGCAATTCTACTACATTTTGTATCTCTTTATTCAACCCAGCAAGAAACCTAACCATGGTAGCCTCTCTATCCTCCTCTACATTCGCCCTAATCATAGTAACCTCCATCTCCTTGAAATACTCATCCACACTTCGGCTTCCTTGCTTAAGAGTTTGCAATTTGTTGTGCAATTCACGATAGTAATACGCAGGCACAAACCGCTTCTTCATCACTTCCCAAGACTCAATAGGTGGTTCGCCATTCCTTCTTCGATTCAACATCAGTTGATCCCACCACACTATGGCATAATCTGAAAACTCAATGGTAGCAAGCTTCACTTTCTTTCTCCCACTATAATTGTGGCAATCAAACACCATCTCTACCTTCTTCTCCCATTCCAAGTACGCCTCGGGATCATTCTTCCCTTGGAAATGAGGAATCTTCATCTTTATACTACTCAATTGATTATCCTCTCTATTCCTATCTCCTCTATCTTCCCAATCCCTAGTTCCTCTATTCCTACCACCATAACCTCTATAACTCCCGATAGAAGGTTCATCAAATTCATCATTAGAAATTTCATTTCCACCCCTTTGTCCTCTTTTAGAACAACTTTCCCTCTTACACCCTTGAAAGACCTTTTTAGATTGTTCTAGTTTTTGCTCCACCGTCTCATGAATTTATTCCATGCCCTCCTGAAACATCCTCTTCATCTCACTCCTCAACGCCTCAATCACTAACCTAGCATCAAACCTTCCCTTCTCACCTTCAGGAGAATGTTGCCTCGACATAGTTCCTGTAGTAAAAGGTTAGTACTAACACAAATATATATGATTAAGCCTCACGATTCACTCCCTTACGTGTTTCACTCAAAGGATGATATCCCATAATCACTCGTGTATTCTCACAAGCAATGATGATATCAACTCACCAATTCCTCTTCTCAATTCTCTTGGAACTAAATCAAACTACACCAATCCCTTCCGTAGAATTCAACACAACTCTAGGGGCTCGAAATTTTCCTCTTTTTCTTTCCTTTTTGTTGCCTTTGTTCTTGTTCTTGTTCATGTTTTTTTTTTTTCTATTCTTTTTTTTGTTTGTAACAAAATTAATAGGATGCACTACACTCTCTAGAAAACAATTAACACTATGAACTTGAGTACGAAGCTATGACAGCACGAAAGTTGATATGAACAATTGATATCAACAATTGGAGTTAGGGTTTTGATGTTACCTTCCTCAAACCGAACTGATGTTTAACAAACCTAGGCTCTGATACCAAACTGATACGAACCACGCCCACGTGTGACGAAACCTAATACCAATACATTCGGAATTTGCAACCCAAGATGCCAAAAACAAACGAGTGGAACCGCGACCCATTGCCTATAAGCGAGGCAAGAACCTTGGTTTATTCTGTAGACGCCACAATCAAGATGAAAGACCGATTGATAAGTCAGGATGAACGCTATGGAAGAAAATCCGATAAATTCAAGAGAAGTTCTTTAGAGAACCAAGAGAGGAATTCTCTAAAAATGTGTTATTCAACCTTGTATGTGTGTTCTATGTTCTGTTCTCAACCCTAGAAACTTATATTAGGGTTTACAACTCGTAATAATAAAAGCCAAAATGACATAACATCATAAAGTCGCGGAAAAATAACAAACAGGGAATGAAAGCCGACGGCGTAGTAAGCCGGCGTAGTCCTTCTATCGTGTGCGGATGGCAACGTCGGGTCAAGGCCGGCAGTGCTCAGGCCAGCATTGTCAAGGCTGGCAACTTTGACCTCCTATGCTTTGATCTCCTTGAATGACTTGTACAAGTGCAAGTGCATTCTCCTGGTTGCTCCAATCATTTCCGGCTACGTGGACATCCTTTATTAACCTGTTAAGTGCTTCCTTGAATCGTTTCACTCGAGTTCTTGTGATCGGTCCAGGTGACACTTCAAGAGGATCCACATTCCATCTTCTAGCTTGGCTCCCATCATGGCTCTCATCATTTTCTCTTTATCCATCATCAATGGTAGGAGAAGAAGTCAATAATTGATGTACTAAATTAGTAGAAGTATACACATCATTTGACATGGTTGCGATCTAACTTCAACAAGTTAACAACACACTTCACTACATGCACCACAACAACACACTCACACACACCTACGGTGCAACACACAACCAATACAATTACTACTTATTGTTACTTCAAGTCAAGTCAAGTAAAATAATTGAAGCACAAATAAATAATTCTAAGTAGTTAAGAAATTAAATTCAACTAACAAGTGTTTAAGTAATGAGTTCAATTACTTTCACACTTTAATGTTTGTTTTTGAATTCAAATTCTACTACTCACTTCCCTTTCTTAGTTATGGTTTCACACTCACAATTAGTGTTAATGTGCAGCACCTTACACCACATACAATTCCACAAATTCACAAAAGGCAATTCCCTTACTACACATTCATACCACCACACATACACACATAATCAACATTTCACTTATGGTGCACTAACTTCACCACAACTTTACTTCACGTGCGGCACCTTCACCTTAACACACACACACTTCACGTTGCAACACTCCTTCACAATACAACTCCAATTCGCCACTCACAATAACTCACTTCACACTACCACTTACAAACAAAGGCAGCAACAAATTCAAATTCCACTTTAAATGCGAACTCTTATACAAATGGTAAGAAGCAAATTCAAATTTAAATAGTTATTCACTCAACTATCACACAATAACTTCTTCAACTTAAAGATGGTGTTTAAATTTTAAATAATTTCCTTTTTTTCCACACACTTCAAATCTAGAAATGGTAAAGGACAACTACAATTCCGAAATCATCAACACTCCATTCACTTTTCTTTGTTTTCAAATTTCCACTTTTTTCAAGTGATCACAAAGAAACACTACTCTTCCTCATGGCAAGCTCAAGGACACCACATTACAATTCCTTCAATCAACATACACACACAACGCCACACAAACATACCCTTCACTTAATACACAATTTCAAACCGCAACTTTACAAAGGTAGCTCAATTCCAATTCAAACGGTTTCACTTATTGCAACCTTTCCACAATTGGTAAGAAGCAACTTTCAAATTCAAATGAACACACAATAACTTCTGCCACTTAATGTGTGTTTTAAAAATCAAATAGCTTCCATATACTCCACATAATTCAATTATGAAAATGTACAACTATACTCCTTTTTTCCTAAAACAACATGCAATGGATTGCACTTCCACTTCCTTTACAAATGTGGTAATTTCTAAGTTATGAATTTTCAATCAATAATACACTTCTACTCCTTTTCCTTCATGAAAATTATCAACAAGGAGCTTCAAAAAGACCTCAAATTCCACTTCAACAAGCAGCAAATCTCAACTTCTTAACAAGACAATTAATTAAGTCAATTTGCAACATACACAATTTCGGATCACAAATTGAAGAACCTTAATTCACCATGAAATGAAATCAACAAACACTAATCCCTTCTCGTAACTTGAGCTTTGATACCAAAAGATGATGTGCACGAATGGGATCAATGGATCTAAGCACATACATGCAACCAATTGAAACAAATTAAATCACCAAATCTAAGTCCTTAAGAGGCATGGACCACTAAATCTTATGAATCCAAGTTTGTAAAATAAGTTGCTTTGATACCAAAAGATGATGTGCCTAAATGATCAAATTCAAGCACATGAAACCAATTGAAGAACCACTTCAATAAATCCCCAAAAGTGGTGTGAAGAACAAGTTCTAAATGAATCCTAATTGTAAAACAACTTACTTTGATACCAAATTATGATGTGCTTAAAAAGGCCAAAGCACATACAAACAATAAATTGAATCAACCTCAATCAAATCCGGACAACAATCACTACAATTGGCGTGAACCCCTTAACCCTTTTGAATCCAATTTGTAAATCAATTAATCTTAACACCAAAAGATGATGTGCTTGAATGGATCAAGCACACAAAAAAAGATTAAATGGAAATCCAATGATCAAGAATGCTCAAATGGCGTGAACCCTTTATGCAAAAGCTTCCACGCAAAAATAGCAATTCTACTATAATTGAGTAATTCACAATGACAATACAATTTAGGATCTAATGTCACTAAATTGCAAGCAATCCAATGATAAAATTGACCCTAAAAATGACGTGAAATCAAGAATAAATATAACATAATCCAAATCAAAACTAGATATTACACACTAGCATGAAATGGAATTCAACTAAAGGAATTAATATAACTCACAAATCCTTAAGTTGCTACTCGCCACAATCCTTGAAGAATTGATAAGAGTCTTATGAAAATTTGAGTATGAACCCTAATTCTCACGAAATTGGGCAGCAATTTTGTTTTCTCTCAACTTCCTTCCACAAACCCTACTTAAGCAAGTATTTATACTTACTCCACTTAGGGTTAAAATGACTAAACAATTATATCTATGCCACTAAAGGGTGGTTAGTCCTAAGTTCGCAATTATAACCAAATAAAATGTCCCAAAAAGCTTACAAAATAAATGGTTCAAAGAAAAATAACAAATACAAAAATAGTCTTTACAAGCCAGCTCTTCAATCAAACTAGCTTCCAATAACATGAACAATGGCATCAAATCTCACTACTTGTAACCAATTCCACAACACCACATGAACAAGATTGAAATGAACCAAATATTTTCAGCTCTAATACCAAAAGTTGATGTGCTCAAAAACTAAGATTAAGCACATGCAAAACCAAATTGAAAGATAATCAAACTAGCTTCTAATTGGTGTCAAATCTCAATACTTGTAACCAATTCTTCTACTAGAACGTGATCAATCTTAAGTATCCAAATTTGATAGCTTTGATACCAAATATGGCGTACCTAAAATAGGGGTTAAGCACATGTAATTGGAACAAAGTACAAACCTCAAAGGACTAGTCCAATCTCGGCTCAAAATTCTAAGAATTGCGTGAGCCCTAATGGAGTAAAATGAAATCCGAATGCTATAACTTTCAAAGAAACAATCTACAATGATAAAATCCTCAAAACAACACTAAACACAATTGAAATGCCACGTGAATTACACATAAGAATAGCAAGAACCAATCCGAGATCCACTTTCCCAACAAAGTTGACCTACGGTTCAAAGGAACTAAAATTAATGGTTAAAACTAAAGGCTAAAACCAATCAATTATAACAACATAAAAATGATTACAAATGTCACCCAAAACCCTACTTAAGCAAGTATTTATACTTGCTCCCTTTAGGGTTAAAAAGTTCTCAAAATTACAACTATGACACTTTAGTGTGACCAATCCTAAAAACACAATTACAAGTAAATGAAAGTGTCCTAAAAGCTTACAAATAAATAATCTAAAGAAATAATTACAAATACAAAATAATAAGAATCCTCAAAGAGCCAATGCATCAAGGCGATGTTGATCACAGCAGGCCACTGGATGAGAATTTGATGATGTCCCTAAGTAATCAACAATGAGAGTCATTTGGTATCCCATGGAGAAATATCATTATACCTGTAAGATTATTAGTCAAATTTTTATTAGATAAAAAGAAACAAGAGTAAATATGAGTGATTTGGATCATCATCTAAATCAAGTTCTATAGCCATCTAGGTCACTAGAAAAATTCCCATCATATATATGTATATATCTAAAAATATAGATAGGTTCGTAGCATAACTTTGACTAGAGGACCACTTATTAGATACCTCCCCTCACTTATTTAAGAGGGCAAGAAAATAGAATTGTTGATGTGCTCAAAATCAAGTTCAAGCACAATCAAATGACTCAAGGAAAACAATTCACAATTATATCACAAAACCGGTCCAATTGGTTCACAACTCACGTGAAACCCCTTTGGAAATTTGATGGAAACTGAAGATCAATTGATGTAATTGCGATCCCTAGTTGTAATCTTCACCATATGACAACAAAATTAATTGAGATCCACGTGAATTCAAATCAAAATGGAAGAATCAAAACCGTGATATCAACTCCCCTTTCAATTCCAATGCACACCAACAATAAAATGATATTGATTTGAAGTACTAAAAGAACAATCAATCTTAACAAGACAATTGTTCACGAATTACATTCACAAATATGTCCAAGAAACTCCAAATCCACCCTAGATATGACTCACTAGAGAAGAAATGAAAAACAACAAAGAAAGAAATCGCTATGACTCACAATTTCCCCTTGTTGCACTCGCCACAATTCCAATTCTTGGGTTGAAATTGATAAGAGGATTAGAACTAGGATGAACCCTAATTCCCACACGTGAAGTGCTAGTGTATAATCTGCAAAATGGCCTCCTCAAACCCTACTATAAGCAAGTATAATACTTGCTACTCCTAGGGTTAGAAAATGGTCAAAATTACAAGTTTGCCACTTTTAAGGTGGCTAGTCCTAAATGAAAATTACAATAAAATGAAAGTGTCCCAAAAGAAAAATACAACATAACATAGTCCATAGAAAAATTACAAAGTACAAAAATATCATAAGTCTTCATAAGCCAATGCTTCGGAATGGAAACAATTGCAGTGGGTCTTTGATTGTAAATCTGAAAATGTTCCGTGTCCGTTAACTAGTGTAGGACATATTGGCATCTCATGGGGAATTATTATTGTACCTGTAAGATTATTTCTCAAATAGTCATTAGAATATAGGACATAAAGTAAAATATAAGCGATTTGGACCATCAGCCAACTCTAGTTCTGAAGGTATAGGTGGTGCCAGAAAATTTCCCATCATCTCCTCAGGCTTCTGAAAGATTTGCCTTCAAATTTAGAGGATCGGTTTTGGAACTAAACTCTAATGTCTCTGTTGTCTTGCTCTTCTGGCTGTCAAATATAGTGGATGTAGTTCTGATCTATTCCTGAAACCCATGTACCTCAAATGGAGTCATTGGTGACAGAACTATGCGAGATTCGCCCATGCTGAACATGTAGATGTTTCTAAACCCATCATGTAATACCCGTCGATCAAACAACCAAGGCCGACCCAACAGCAAATGGAATGCAAGCATAGGGACTACATCACATAGGATTTCATCATGATATTTCTACCCAACACTCATAGGAACCTTAGCCCTAAGTGTAACATACATACTACCTCGATTATCCAGCCAATGCAAGTTATAAGGGTTAGGATGTGGAATAGTAGACAGATGTAATTTGTCTACCAATGCAGCAGATATAACATTCGTGCAACTACCACTATCGATGATGAGTATATAAAGGTTACCTCTGATTTTGCAAGAGGTGTGAAATATGTTCTCCCTCTGAATGTCTCTAGTTTCAGGAGATATAGTTAAAACCTTGCGTAACACATTAATGGGTAGATATTGTTCACCTGTATGCTCCTCATGTGCGTCTGCAGTCTGGTCATCATAATATTCCTGCAATGCTGTTAGTAAATCCGTAGGTTCAATCTGTTCATTGTCATCCTCAACGTCCTCCCCAGTGCCCTTCATAACAGTCATCACCCTCTTATTTGGACACTGTGCTGCCATATGCCCAAATGCCATGCATTTAAAGCACTTAATTTGGCGTGCCTTTCCACTAGTAAATCCGAGAATAGTCTGCCTCATATCTAGCGTTATTACCTCTTTACCCTTCCTAGTAGGTAAATTTTCTCTAATAGTATTTGGGGTAGTTTTGTCCACTACTCTCACTGCCTCACCTACCACCTTTGTTCCCCCTATTCAACCGTCAGCTACTATGGGTCTGGTAATAGTATTGGGCCTACTGCTTGGAGCCCTAAACAAGTTAGACCTCCTTTGTCTCTCCATTTTCAAGGCCAACTGAATAGCCTCATCAAGTGTACTATAGCGCTGCAGCTCAACAATACACGCTATTTCATATTTTAAGCCGAGACAAAGCATGCTATGGTTTGTTCTGGAGGTTCAATGGACCCACATCTAATCATAAGGGTTTCAAATTCCTACAGATAATCATCTACTATCTTGCCTCCCAGCCTCAAGTTCTGCAGTCGCATAAACAGTTCCTGTTTATAGTGCTCAGGAATGAACCTTTTTCTCAATACCCTTTTCATATCCCGCCATGTCTGAATCTCAGCCTCTCTATCCCTACGCCTGCTGATAATCAGATTCTTCCACCATAATGCAGCGTACCCTATAAACTTGACAGTAGCCAATTAGACCTTGGTATTATCATCGATCTCATAACATTCAAAGAGACCCTCAACCTTGTCCTCCCAATCTAAATAATCATAAGAAGGCATCTGCAGTTTCACATATTCCAAGCCCCGAGGTGGCCTAAAATCCCTATTCTGATATGGGTTTGCCCCAAAATTATCATCCCTTTCTTCCCTGTATGGAAGATGCTCCTCACCCATCCTTTTGTTTAGATTTCCATCTGCCACTAATATGTCTTGATGAGGATTCTGTGGAGCTACCCGAGGTGGTGCCTGTTGGTTTACCACTGGTGGTTGTGGTAATGTCATTTTGTCAATCCTAGTTGCCAGAGTAGCAACTATGGTAGTAACATCCTGGAGCTGTTCTTCCAAAGTCCTCCTACCTGCAACATTATGACCCTGACCTCCACCAACCTGACTATTGGCTTCATTTCCAATTCCCCCATTCACGCTATCATTTGACATAGTTGTAAACTCAGTATATTGAACCTCAAAGTGATACGAACCACGCCAACTCGTGACGAAACCCAATACCAATACGTTCGGAAATTCGTTGCCTAAGACGCCCAAACACCTAAAGTGGAAAACCGCGACCCGTTGTCTATAAGCGAGACAAGAACCTTGGTATAAAAGTGAAGACGCCACAATCGGGATGGAAAAACCGATTGATAAGTCGGGATGAACGCCACGGAAATCAATCCGATAAGTTCGAATTAAGTTCTTGAAGAACCAAGAGAGGTGCCTCTCAAAAGTGTTTAATGTTCAATGATGTCTTATCTCCAATGTTCTAAACCCTAGGAGCTTTTATACTAGGGTTACAATTCGTTTAAAAAACAAGTCCAAAACGACGTAGTTTAGTTAAGTGACATAAAAACGCGAAACAGAACAAGCTGGCCGACAGGGGATACACGGCCTGTGTACACGCCCGTGTACTTGTCTGTGCAACTTCTGGCAACATACACGCCCGTGTACTTTGACCGTGTATCTGTCTGTGGATTTGCTTGACTCCATACACGGCCGTGCCTTTTAACCATGTAGCTAGCCGTGTATGATTCTAGGCAATCTTGAGAGTCCTACACGGCCGTGCCTTGAAAGTACACGCCCTCTTCAACCCGTGTCCAGTATAACTTGTACAAAAGCAAGGGTCTTCTAATGGTTGTTCCAATCCGTTCCAACTTCATGATTGCTCCAATCCTTTCCGGCTTCATGGACAACCTTTATCAACCCGTTAAGTGCTTCCTTGAATCGTTTTGCTCGATTTCTTATGATCGGTCCAGGTGGCACTTTAAGAGGATCCACGTTTCTTCTTCCGGCTTGGCTCTCATCCCGGATCTCATCACAAAGACAATCTGAAGTAAGGAAGCACACCTCACAACCACACTTCCTTTAATGCCACACAATAGCCACTACAAAAGGAAAACAAACAACTCCACTTAACTTCACAAGTATGCTATTACAATCCACATGTAGCACTCTTCTCCACAACACATTAACACATCACGATGCAACACTTCTATAATTCACCACCACATGCAACACTTGCAATCCCCCTTTTAATCAACACACACAACACCATACACACACTACTTACTTAGCACACAAATACAATGCCACACACACACACACCTTTTCTATATACGGTGTTTAACAAATTCAATCACCACAACAAAAATATTTCCCTACTCCTTTTAAATCATGATGCCACAATTTTTCCTAAATTCCACAAGATACTCACTTCACAAACAACTCCCATGGAAACAACACAAAAATTGCACTCCACTTCCATGGTAATAATAACAAACGGCAACAACAACAAATGCACTCCACTTCCACGGCAATAATAACAAACGGTAACAACAACAAATGCACTCCACTTCCACGGCAATACTAACAAAATGTACTCCACTTTCCACAAGTTCTAACCGCAACTTAGCACAAATAGGCAGCAATTCAAATTTGAAATTCAACCACTTCACTAATTGCAACCCTTCCACAATTGGTAAGAAATGATTTTCAAATTCAAACAAACACTCATTGACTCCTCAACTTAATTGATGTGTTTGAATTCAAATAGATTCCCTACTATCCACACAATGCAAATTTGGAAAAATACACTCCTCCAATTCCGAATTGCACAAAGGATTCACAACAATACACTCCACAAACTTCTTTAAACAACAAGCTAATCACGGTATGAATGGGCAAATTTCAAGTTCGAAAATTGTGAATGAATAACACACTTCTACTCTCCTACCTTCCACGAAAATGATCAACCACAAGAAGCTATCACAAGCCCTTCAATTCAACTTCAACAAGTAGCAAATTCGATTCTCAATCAAGACAATTTCACAACTCAATTCACAATACAATTTCGGTTCACAATTGAAGAACCCTAATTGAATGTGATGATTAAGAAATCAACCAACACTTAATCCCATCTCTTAACTTGTGCTCTGATACCAAAAGATGATGTGCTCAAAATCAAGTTCAAGCACAATCAAATGACTCAAGGAAAACAATTCACAATTATATCACAAAACTGGTCCAATTGGTTGACAACTCACATGAAACCCCTTTGGAAATTTGATGGAAACCGAAGATCAATTGATGTAATTGTGATCCCTAGTTGTAATCTTCACTAGATGAAAACAAAATTAATTGAGATCCACGTGAATTCAAATCAAAATGGAAGAATCAAAACCGTAATATCAACTCCCCTTTCAATTCCAATGCATGCCAACAATAAAATGATATTGATTTGAAGTACTAAAAGAACAATCAATCTTAACAAGACAATTGTTCATGAATTAAATTCACAAATATGTCCAAAAAAACTCCAAATCCACCCTAGAGATGACTCACTAGAGAAGAAATGAAAAACAACAAAGAAAGAAATTGATATGACTCACAATTTCCCCTTGTTGCACTCGCCACAATTCCAATTCTTGGGTTAAAATTGATAAGAGGATTAGAACTAGGATGAACCCTAATTCCCACACGTGAAGTGCTAGTGTATAATCTGCAAAATGGCCTCCTCAAACCCTACTATAAGCAAGTATTTATACTTGCTACTCCTAAGGTTAGAAAATGGTCAAAATTACAAGTTTACAACTTTTAAGATGGCTAGTCCTAAATGAAAATTACAATAAAATGAAAGTGTCCCAAAAGAAACATACAACATAAAATAGTCCATAGAACAATTACAAAGTACAAAAATATCATAAGTCTTCATGAGCCAATGCTTCGGAATGGAAACAATCGCAACGGAATGGAAACAATCGCAACGGGTCTTTGATTGTAAATCTGAAAATGTCCCTATGTCCATCAACTAGTGTAGGACATATTGGCATCCCATGGGGAATTATTATTATACCTATAAGATTATTTCTCAAATAGTTATTAGAATATGGGACATAAAGTAAAATATAAGCAATTTGGACCATCAGCCAAATCCAGTTCTGAAGGTATAGGTGGTGCCAGAAATTTTCTCATCAATTGTTAAGATGCTAAATCAAGGTTACACTCATGATTTGTACAGTTATGTGCATGAGTGTATTCTATAGATATAATAGGAAAATAAATTTGCCTAAACATATATTCATATTCAGAAGTAAACTCTGATATGTGTACATAATAATACTTATATATCTTATTCCAGCTACGCATACTTACTCGGTAGCTATAGAGGGAAAAGTTAGGTTTGTATATTTTGGTTTAGTTTAAAGAAACAATTTTGAATCATAGGTTTAGCCTGATGAGAACCATGATGGGAGCCAAGCCAGAAGATGGAACGTGGATCCTCTTGAAGTGCCACCTAGACTGATCACAAGAACTCAAACGAAACGATTAAAGGAAGCACTTAACGGGTTGATAAAGGATGTCCATGAAGTCGGAAAGGATTGGAACAACCATGGGAATGCCCTTGCTCTTGTACAAGTCATAATGGATACGGGTTGAAGAGGGCGTGTCTTTACAAGGCATGGCCGTGTAGGAGTCTGGAGGTTACACATAATCATATACGGTCGTATACACGGTTCAAAGGCACGGCCGTGTATGGTGTGAAGAATTTCCACAGAAAGATACACGACTAGAAGTACACGGTCGTGTATATTGTCAAGATTTCCACAGAAAGATACACGACTAGAAGCACACAGTCGTGTACATTGTCAAGATTTCCATAGAAAGATACACAACTAGAAGTACACGGTCGTGTACATCTCCAACGCCGGTCGTGTACTTCTCCAAGGCCGCCGGCCTTCATTCCCATGCTGCTGGCCTTCATGTCTTGTTTTGCTATTTTTACGCAACTTATTGAAGTGATGTCATTTTGGGGCTTTATTGTTACGAATTGTAAACCCTACTATAAAACTCCTAGGGTTTAGAACAGCTAGAATATAGAATATACAACATTGAAGTTTGAAAAACACTTTTGAGAGAATTCCTCTCTTGGTTCTTTAAAGAACTAATCTAGAACTTATCAGATTTTTCTTCCGTGGCGTTCATCCCGACTTATCAATCGGTCTTTCATCCTGATAGAGCCATTTTATACTCAATCTTTATAGTATAAATTGTGTTAAATTATTATTGATTTTATAGAAATCATAAGGAAATGGTACTTTAATTCTATCATCGTGATAAATCAGGTTAAATGGAGTCAAGGATGCTAATTCAAGTATTTTAGAGAAGTCATCTACAACTTGGATCAAGACAAGGAATTACACCACCGGAGGAAGCACGGTTTGAGGCACGGCCAAGGTTCAAACCGTGTTACACACTGGACAAGAAGGCGAAAATGAGGACTTTCAACAGAGAGAGACACGGCTTAAGGCACGGCCGTGGTGGAAGCCGTAGGATAAACCGTGCTTGGAGCCGTGGTGGAAGATAGATGTGCCAAGGAGAAGAAAGTGTGGAACATCAACCAGATGAAGACACGGCTTGAAATCTAGTCGTGGGTGTAACCGTGGTACACACTGGACACGGATGAAGACTTGAAGATTATGCACAAACGAAGGCACGGCTTGAAATCTAGCCGTGTGGGTAACCGTGGTTCACACTAGGCGCGGTTGAAGACTTGAAGAATATGCACAGAGGATGGCACGGCTTGACCCACGGCCGTGTGGTGGGGCGTGCCAGGCAGACGTATCTTCACTTCTCGAAATCTACTTGGAAAAGGAAAGATATTTTCGTATCTTGCTAGCAAAAGATCACATGCTATCCATCTAATAGTATAAATAGAGCCAACCCTAGAGGGTTAGGAAACCTTTTGAACTTTTGATCTTAGAATCTTGGATCTTGAAGAAGGAAACGCGGAGGCAGAGCAGGCAACCGGGTTCATTATGTTTCTATCTTTTATTTTCGTTTTATTGATGAACATGTGTAGCTAAGCTACTTTTCTAGCCAAAGGGTCATAGATGTTTAATTCTCCACGAATTGTGAGGTCTAATTGACTTGTATTTATTCTATTCTTTGCTTTCGGGTATTCATATATCTTCTGATCGTTTTGTCATTATTATCTTTGTTGATTGGTATGAATAGAGCTCTTCTACTCAATTAGCAAGTTAATATATTGTCAACTAGCACGTCAAATCCGTAATTGTTTAATTGTTCTAGTCTTAGTGACGTAATAACATGTTTGGTTATAAAAGAGATGATCGAATTCATGTTATGGAGGTGTATGATCATGTTTAAATAGGTTATCTTATAATCTACTGGCATGAATTGGTGGTCTCTCTAGATTTTAATGCTATTGATAGATTAAATCCTAAGTGCTTGTCTAAGGGTTGTTTAATCAATAAGAGAAATAATTCAAAGCGCTTGTTTGGGGTTATCGAGGAAGTAAGGAGAGATAGGTTGTTAGAGCTTGTTAATAACCATAACCAATTTATCTAGGAACAAGAATAGAGAACATTTGCATCGATGATCAATTCCTAGAATTAAACCATCTTGATTCCTTTGGCTAGGCTTTTTATCAATATACAACTTTCTTATCTTGTTTTAACTTTGTTCAATTCACAAACCAAACCCCCCCATTTTCCTTTTCCTTTTATTCTCCTTGAATAGAAATAAGTTTAACCAATCTCTGTGGATTCGACCCTACTCACCACTATATGCAAATCATATAATTGTCTAGGAGTAGGTTTTATTTTTGTTGGATTCGACACCCATCACATCCCGATTGTGGCGTCTTCATATTATACCAAGGTTCTTGTCTCGCTTATAGACAACGGGTCGCGGTTTCCACTTGAGTGTGTTTGGCATCTTAGGTAGCGAATTCTGAACGTATTGGTATTGGGTTTCGTCGCACGTTGGCGTGGTTCGTATCAGTTAGGAATCTGAGCAAACCGATTTCGTATCAGTTTGGTATCAGAGCCTAAGTTTGTTAAACATCAGTTCGGTTTGAGGAAGGTAACATCAACACCCTAACTCCAATCATTCATATCAATTGTTCATATTCAATTTCATAGTGTTAATTGTCTATTGAAAGTGTAGTACCTACTATTCAATTTTGTTACCAAAAAAAAAGGAAGAATCACAACAAAAAAAGAAAAGAAAAGGGGAACGTGATCAAGAATAGCAAACAAAGGCGACAAAAAAAAAATCTGAAAGAAAAAGAGGAAAAAATTTCGAGCCCTAGAGTTGTTTTGAATTCTACGGAAGGGAATTGGTGTAGTTTGGGTTAGTTCCAAGAGAATTGAGAAGAGGAATTAGTGAGTTGATATCATCATTGCTTGTGAGAATACACGAGTGACTGTGTGATATCGTCCTTTGAGTGAAACACGTTAGGGAGTGTATCGTGAGGCTTAATTATATATATTTGTGTTAGTACTAATCTTTTCTACAGGAACTATGTCGAGGGAACATTCTCCTAAAGGTGAGAGGGGAAGGTTTGATGCTAGGTTAGTGATTGAGGCGTTGAGGGGTGAGATGAAGAGAATGTTTCAGGAGGGCATGGAACAAATTCATGAGACGGTGGAACAAAGACCAGAGCAATCTAAAAACGTCTTCCAAGGTCGTAAGAGGGAGAGTTGTTCTAGAAGAGTACAAAGGGGTGGAGACGAAATGTCTGATGATGAATTTGATGAACCTTCTGTCGGGAGTTATAGAGGTTATAGTGGTAGGAATAGAGGAACTAGGGATTGGGAAGATAGAGGAGATAGGAATAGAGAAGATAATCAACTGAGTAATATAAAGATGAAGATTCTTCCTTTCCAAGGGAAGAATGATCCCGAGGCGTACTTAGAGTGGGAGAAGAAGGTAGAGATGGTGTTTGATTGTCATAACTATAGTGGGAGAAAGAAAGTGAAACTTGCTGCGATTGAATTTTCGGATTATGCCATAGTGTGGTGGGATCAACTAATGTTAAATTGAAGAAGGAATGGCGAACCACCTATTGAGTCGTGGGAAGAGATGAAGAGGGTGATGAAGAAGCGGTTTGTGCCTGCGTATTACTATCGTGAGTTACATAACAAATTGCAAACTCTTAGGCAGGGAAGCCGAACTGTGGATGAGTATTTCATGGATATGGAAGTTACTATGATTAGGGCAAATGTAAAGGAGGATAGAGAGGCTACCATGGCTAGGTTTCTTGCTGAATTGAATAGAGAAATTCAAAATGTCGTGGAATGGCAGCATTATGTAGAATTGGAAGATATGGTTCATATGGCTATAAAGGTTGAGAGCCAACACAGGAGGAAAGGTAGTAGTACTACACAGTTTCAATAGGGCGCTGGTTCATCCGCCTGGAAGACTAACCAATGGAAGAAGGAAGAAAAGCCTTTACCTACCAAACTAAAAGGAGAGCAGAGGCAAGCGGGTTCTACTCCTAGTGATCAAGGTAAACCTGACTCTTCTACTCCTAGAAATTGTGACATTAGCTGTTTTAAATGCCAAGGTAGAGGCCATATTGCTAGTCAATGTCCGAATAGGCGTGTTATGATTCTGCGTGATGATGGTGAGTATGAGACTGAGGGGGATAGTGAAGAGGATGATATGCCTCCATTAGAGGACGTTAGTGATGATGAGGAGCCTGCAGTAGGGAAGTTGGTGGCAGTAGTGAAGAGAGCTTTGAATGTGCAGGTGAAGGAAGAAGAAGAGGAGCAACGAGAGAATATCTTTCATACTAGATGTTATCTAGGTGATCATATTTGTAGTTTGATCATTGATGGAGGAAGTTGCATTAATGGGGTGAGTAATTTTATTGTTGAGAGGCTGGGACTCGAGACTAATAAACACCCTAGTCCATATAAATTGCAGTGGTTGAATGATACTGGCGAGACTAAGGTGAGTAAGCAAGCCTTGGTTGTTTTTCACATTGGTAGGTATGAGGATGAGGTGTTATGCGATGTAGTGCCAAAGCAAGCGTGTCATGTGTTGTTGGGGAGGCCATGACAATTTGATAGGAAGGTTGTTCATGATGGTTTTTCTAACAAGTATACTCTTATTCACCAAGGGAAAAGCTTTAATCTTAAACCTTTAACACCTAAATAGGTGTATGAGGATCAGTTGCAGCTACAACAGTCTTTTGCAAAATATAAGATGAGTGAAAAACAGAGGGAGAATGAGAGAGCAAAAGACAGCGAGAAAGAAAAGGAATGCAAAAGTCGATATCAAAAGGAAAAAGAGAGGAAGGCTGGAAAGAGTGTGAGAGACCAAGTTGAAGGGGGATCAACTTTGGTGGTGAGTAAAAAGGAGAGTGCAACCTTGCAAAAGGAGAGTTGTGTGGCAAGAGCGAGTGTAGTGAGGAGAGCATTAGTGATGAAGCAACCTATGTTGTTGCTGGTTTTTAAGGAAACTTGTTTGAATACTAACGAACTATTTAACTCTTTGCCTAGTGTGGTTGTGTCTATTGTGCAGGACTTTGAAGATGTCTTCCCTAAGGAGATTCCAAAGGGATTACCACCTATTTGTGGTATTGAGCACCAGATTGACCTTGTACCCGGAGCATCGATTCCAAACAAACTAGCTTATAGGAGCAATCCAGAGGAGACAAAGGAACTCCAAAGGTAGGTTAATGAATTAATGGAGATGGGGTACGTGAGAGAAAGCATGAGTCCATGTGAAGTGCCTGTGATTTTGGTGCCTAAGAAGGATGGATCATGGAGAATGTATGTTGACTGCCGCGCCATCAACAACATCACGGTAAAGTATCGTCATCCCATTCCTTGCTTAGATGACTTATTAGATGGGTTATATGGGTCTAGAGTCATTCCGCATGAACCTTGGGTAGATATTTCCATGGATTTTGTGTTAGGATTACCCAGGTCTAGACATGGTCAAGATTCTATTTTTGTAGTCGTGGATAGATTCTCTAAAATGGCACATTTCATTCTTTGTCACAAAACAGATGATGCTTGCAATATTGCTACTTTGTTCTTTAGGGAAGTTGTGAGATTACATGGTATGCCTAGAACAATCGTATCGGATAGAGATGCTAAGTTCTTGAGCTACTTCTAGAAGACATTGTGGGCTAAGTTAGGAACTAAGTTATTGTTTTCTACTACTTGTCATCTACAGACTGATGGTGAAACTGAGGTAGTAAATCAAACTTTATCTACTTTGTTGAGGGCTATCATTAAAAAGAACATTAAAAGTTGGGAGGATTGTTTGCCACATGTTGAATTTGCCTATAATCATACAGTGCATTCTGCTACTAAGTTTACTCCTTTTGAAATTGGGTATGGTTTTAATATACTAACTCCTTTGGATTTATCACCTTTGCCTATTTCTGAGTATGTTAACTAGATGGCAAGAAGAAAGCAGAATTTGTTAAACAGATCCATGAGAAGGCAAGGCTAAACATTGAGTGAAGAACAGAGCAGTATGTGAAACAAGCCAACAAGGGTCGTCGACAAGCTGTCTTTGAACCTGGAGACTGGGTTTGGGTTCACATACGCAAAGAGCGGTTTCCTGCGTAGCGTCGATCCAAACTACTTCCTAGAGGCGATGGACCATTTCAAATTCTTGAGCACATCAATGATAATGCATATAAGATAGATTTACTTGGTGAGTATCAAGCAAGTGCTACATTTAATGTTATTGATTTGAGTCCTTTTGATGCAGGCGATGATTTGAGGACAAATCCTTTTCAAGAGGAGGGGAATGATGAGAACCATGATGGGAGCCAAGCCAGAAGATGGAATGTAGATCCTCTTGAAGTGCTACCTGGACCGATCACAAGAACTCGAGCGAAATGATTAAAGGAAGCACTTAACGGGTTGATAAAGGATGTCCATGAAGTCGGAGAGGATTGGAGCAATCATGAAGTTGGAAAAGATTGGAACAACCATGGGAATGCCCTTGCTCTTGTATAAGTCATAATGGATACATGTTAAAGAGGGCGTGTCTTTACAAGGCACGGCTGTGTAAGAGTCTGGAGGTTACACAGAATCATACACAGTTGTATACACGGTTCAAAGGCATGGCCGTGTATGGTGTCAAGAATTTCCACAGAAAGATACACGACTAGAAGTACATGGTTGTGTATGTTGTGAAGATTTCCACAGAAAGATACATGACTAGAAGTACACGATCGTGTACATCTCCAACGCCGGTCCTGTACTTCTCCAACGCCGGCTCCAAGGCCGCCGACCTTCATTCCTACGCTGCCGTCCTTCATGTCTTGTTTTGTTATTTTTACGCAACTTATTGAAGTGATGTCGTTATGGGGCTTTATTGTTACGAATTGTAGACCCTACTATAAAACTCCTAGGGTTTAGAACAACTAGAATATAGAATATACAACATTGATGTTTGAAAAACACTTTTGAGAGAATTCCTCTCTTGGTTCTTTAAAGAACTAATCTAGAACTTATCGGATTTTTCTTCCATAGCATTCATCCCGACTTATCAATCGGTCTTTCATCCCGATTGTGGTGTCTTCATATTATACCAAGGTTCTTGTCTCGCTTATAGACAACGGGTCTCGGTTTCCAGTTGAGTGTGTTTGGCATCTTAGGTAGCGAATTCCGAACGTATTGGTATTGGGTTTCGTCACACGTTGGCGTGGTTCGTATCAGTTAGGAATCCGAGCAAACCGATTTCATATCATGGCCTGTAGTAATAGCACTGACAATATGGTGTGAAGTGCTATCGTTAAAGTAATGATATCTAAACCCTCAATCCATTCTATCCTCTGCATTCTTTAAACAGTATTCATCTATAACCTATCTAACTATCAATTTCTTTATAACTTCTTTCCTAAACTCATTTAACCCCACTATATAACTCAAAATTAACATTAATCACATTCAATTGCAACTATAACAAATGAATTCACATACATAGCATATCAACACACAACACAACATTGTAGCATATCATTAAGTTTCCCACTCATTTGTTTAAGGTTGTCATAGTCCTAACCGGAGTTGAGTGATTCCAGCGGGTAACCCCTTTACTTTCCTCTTGAAATCAGTATCCTTCTGCAATGCTTCCTCAACCAAACTATAGAAAACAACATCTCCACTTGACTTTGGTAGTTTCCTAGAACCTGATATGTGTACTCTACTTGCTATGTGTTTGATGGCAAGGCGTGAAGTCTCCTCTTTAAGAAACTTTAGGCGAACAAGATTCAAAACATTGAACACTTCTTGAACTTGATTCCGATATAGGATTCCTGAAGAAATGACCTTCCTATGAATCATTGCTTCCAACACCTCAAGTTGTTGTAATCGACTATCAACTTTCCTTGTGTCGAAGTTGAGCAATGGAACGCCTTCGACCTGCTAAATTCAGAATTCCTTCTTCCGTGTATGCAAGATACTTTTGGAAAGGATAACTAAAGGTCTTACATTAAGGTATTTAGCCAAGAATGATCTTCCTCAACATCCTTTGAACATTCCATTGTGAAATTCATTTCATTCCAAATATCCCGCAGGCCATCATCTTGGACGTTGCTCGAATCATTCCCTTCAGCATCTACACCAACATAAACGCCTCTCCTTTACATGAAGCATCTTTGAACCTTTTGTTTATCAATTTGTCTCTAATATCTTCCAACAAACTACTTATACGATAACCCGTAGGATTAGTCATCACTAAAGGTTTTGTATCACCTTCTTTCTTCTCTCCTTTGTTAACATTTCCACCTACAGGTTTCCCATCCTCACTTATGCTTCCACTACCATACATACACCAACTATTCCCACACACCATGTACACACACTAACATACTCCTATCCATACACATACACACTCCGCACATACCGTGCACGTATCTATTCATATATACACACAATCTTACTATGCACTTATTTACATGCATACGCAATTACACTTTGCAATCATCCTTTCTCCTCAAGTCCACATGCTGATAGGAATCAAAATCCGACAAGACTTATCATTAGGGCAAGAACTAAAGGATTTCGAATCTTGGCGATGAGGACTCATTTTGAGCAAATCGACCCTGGAATTATTCGTTTACTAACCTCATTTATCTTATTCATGTATTTTATATTCCAATAGGAATACTTATCATGCTTTACAGGGCAATGGACAAACTCACTCAAACTCAGCTTGTGGGTTATCCATGGACCGACCTGAACCGGCGATGACCTGGGCCGATGAATCCTATAGAAGACCGATGATGGGTGCCAAATCCAACAAAAATAAAAACCTACTCCCAGATAATTATATGATTTGTGTATAGTTGTGAGTAGGGTCGTATCCACAAGGATTGGTTAAATATATTTCTATTAAAAAAAAATAGAGATGAAAAGAAAAATGGGGGGTTTTTTGTAATTCAAAATAATGTTGAAATCAGATAATAAAATTTGAATAATGATAAAAGCCTAGCCAAAGGAATCAAGATAGTTTAATTCTAGGAATTGATCATCGATGCAAATATTTTCTATCCTTTATCTAAGATAAAATGGTTATGGTTATTAACAAGCTCTAATAACTTATCCCTCCTTACTTTTTTTATAATCAAAACAAGCTCTTTGATTATTTCTCTTAACGATTAGACAACCCTAAACAAGCTCTTAGGGTTTAATCTATCAATAACATTAAAAACAAGAGAGACTACCAATTCATGCCAATAGATTATAAGATAACCTATTTAAACAAGATCATATATCTCCATAACATGAATTCGACTATCTATTTTATAATCAAACATGTTATTGGTCACCGAAACTAGAACTATCAAACAATTACGGATTTGACGTACTAGTTGACAATATATTAAATTGCTAATTAAGTAGAAGAGCTCTAATTCATACCAATCAACAAAGATAACATTGACAAAACTTCCAGAAGATATATAAATATCCAAAAAAAAAGAATAGATTAAAGACAAATCAATTAGATCTCACAATTCGTGAAGAACTAAACTTCAATGATCCTTTGGCTAGAAAATTTGCTTAGCTACACATGTTCATCCTCAAAACGAAAATTAAAAGTGAAAACATGGAAAGTCTTTGTTACCGGTATCCCCTGCTCTGCCTCTCCTTCTTCCTTCCCGTCCAAAAGAATCCCTTTTTCCTCTAGGGTTGGTTCTATTTATATTGTTAAGGGAATGGCAGACGATCTTTAGCTAGCAAGATACGAATATATCTTTCCTTTTTCAAGTAAATCTCGAGAAGTGAATAATCGTCCGCCTGGCACACCCACTAACACGGCCAGATTTAGAACCATGCCTTCCTCTGTTGATAATTCACATATCATCATCTGTGTTCAGTGTGTGCCACGGCCTCCGCCACAGCCAGATCTCAAGCCATGCCTTCCTTTGGTCGATGTTCCACAATTTCTCATTCTTGTTCAGTGTATAGCACGGCTTCCACCACGGCTAGATCACAAGTCGTGCCTCTCTCTATTGATAGTCCACATTTCCTCCTTCTTGTTCAATGTATGGCACGGTTTCTACCACGGCCAGATCACAAACCATGCCTCCCTCTGTTGATTCTTCAAGACAGATACACGGCCGTGTACTTCAACCGTGTATATTTCTGTTGATTCTAAACCAAGTACACGGCCGTGTACTTCAACTACATGCCCATGTACTTCCCTCTGACGGTGTAAATCCTTGTCTTTGATCCAAATTGTAGATGACTTCTCTAATTTACTTGAATTAGCACTCTTGACTCCATTTAACCTGATTTATCACCATAATAAAATTAAGTACCATTTCCTTATGATTTCTATAAAATCAATAATAAATTAACACAATTCATCCTATAAAGATTGAGTATAAAATGGCTCTATCAAATTCCCCCACACTTAAACTCTTGCTTGTCCTCAAGCAAATGAATCAAATCAATTGAGAAATCCGTCATAGATTATACGACATTTCTTTTCATCATTTCAAGCATCTATTCATTTATAATTCATGACTTGTAATTTTAATGTCTACTGCTCCAACCAAACTGGTTTCCTGTGATTAAATTACCATAGAAAAAATTTAATAGCTAATCTAAACAAAACAAACTTTAATCCTCATGTTTAGCAAAAGAACTTTATTCCAAAAGTAAATACTTAATTCAATAAGGAAAAACACCCAATTAAAACTTCATTGGATATTAGCAAGTATATAATCTTTGCAACATAAAGTAAAATAATATAGTATCTACTCTTTCCCTAGATTTTCTCCCTTTTTATTATAAGTCTTATTTCATTCAATGAATTTTTACATTCATGTTCTTTTGATTTAATCAAGCATCTATTTTGACGGGTTTTTGCCCGCTTCTTTTCATGAACTTTCACCTTTTCTGCCCTTATCGTTATAGTGAGTTCATTGAGTCGGCAACATCCCGAGCTCGTCACTCAAGTGACCGGGTTTTAAGATACCCCTACGGACTCTTCCTCACTCTAACATTCAAGTTCGAATACTCTTAACTCAATTATTTGAATCATTGGAGTAATGGCTATGCTTGATTTTGATTTTTTTTTTTCAATTTTTGCTAAAGTAATAATAGTTATCCGGTTTAAAGGGTTACTAAGGAAAAAGTTTCTTCAACATCTTTCACTAAGTGTTATCATTGTTTCAAAAACAACTTCAAAGAGTATACAGTAACTAATATAACCTAGAAGTAAACTTGTTTATTTTTCACTTAAGAACTAGACTTACTCTTAAACTTCCAATTCTAAAGCTAAATACAAGGTAAATTTGTTTCTTAAAGATTTCACTACTCAATTTTAACTAAGTATTCTAATCACAATAGTAGGTGAGTAAAACACTTGAACAAGTCAATTTCACATTTTGTAGATGCTTATTACAACATTTAGTACAATCTCTAGATTTCATGAAAATTTTGAAAAATTTAGCTTAAAATTTCTTAAGGGCAAACATTCAAAGTATGAGTCAATTTCTATTCGCTATATTTTATTACCCTCCCCCCCACATTTAGTTTGAACAGTGCCCGCACTGTTCCTAATTCAGCACAATTAAAGAGGAATTAACAACATAAGGAACATTAGAGAATAGAGCAAAGGAATACTAGTACTTCCCTAGTATAAAGGTGTAGAGTAATTGGAGTTCTCCCCTTAAGCACTAGAGAGTGTCATCTGATAATATATACCCTTGCTACAGCTAATCAAAAGAAAAATCAAAACAAAACTAAAATAAAATAAATTGATTTTTTTTTTTGACATGGGTTGCCTCCCATAGAGCGCCTTTCTTTAACGTCTTTGGCTAGACGTTCCTGTAATTAATCACAATACTCGGGGTAAGTTAAACTGGTTTCTTCAATATTACATACTTGAAATCCTTCATTAAAAGGTTTCAAGCGATGACCATTGACTTTGAAGTTCTTACCAGTTTCAAGACTTGCGATCTCAACTGCACCAAGTGAAAATATGTTAGTGATAACAAAGGGACCAATCCACCGTGATCGTAGTTTTCCAGAAAACAACTTCAATCAAGAATGATAAAGTAATACTTTTTAACCTACAGAAAAATTCTTTCGGGAAATCATTTGATCATGAAAATCCTTTGTTTTTTCCTTGTAGATTTTAGTACTCTCATAAGCTTCTTTTCGAATTTCCTCAAGTGCTTGTAATTGAAGTTTTCTGTGCTCACCAACCTCATCCATTTGCATGTTACATTGTCTTACAGCCCAGTACGCCCTATGTTCCAACTCCATAAGGAGATGACACGGTTTGCCAAATATCAAATAGTAAGGAGACATACTTATAGGGGTCTTGTAAGCTGTCCGGTAGTCCCATAATGCATCTTCAAGTCTTGTGCTCCAATCCTTCCTGCTTGGATTGACGGTTTTTTCCAGAATAGACTTGATTTCTCGATTTGAAACTTCTACCAGTCCATTAGTTTGAGGGTGGTATGCGGTGGAAGTGCGATGAGTGACCTTGTACTTTTTAAGTAGAGTTTCCACTACTCTATTACAAAAGTGTGTGCCACGATCACTGATAAGAGCCTTTGGTGTCCCGAACTTAGCAAAAATATGAGATTTAACAAAATCCACAACAACTTTGGCATCATTAGTTCGGGTCGCTTTGGCTTCCACCCATTTTGAAACATAATCTACAGCAAGAAGGATGTAAACATTACCGAAAGAAGGAGGAAAAGGACCCATAAAGTCAATACCCCATATATCAAATATTTCACAAGCAAGAATAGGGGTAAGTGGCATTTGGTCTTACGTCCTAAGTTGCCAATTTTTTGACATTGTTCACAAGACTTACAAAACATAAAAGAATCACGAAACAATGTAAGTCAAAACAAACCACACCCTAATACCTTTTGAGCTGTCCTCTTAGGGCCAAAATGTCCACCACATGCATATGAGTGACAAAATTGCAAGACAGAAGGAATATCGTCTTGAGAAATACACCTTCTAATGATTTGATTAGCACAATGTTTCCACAAAATACAAATCATCCCATACATAGTACTTAGCATCACTTTTAATTTTATCTTTTTGAGCCCTAGACAAATCACTTGGTAGTGTCTTAGTAACCAAATAGTTGACAATATCAGCATACCACGGAATTGTCTTTTGAAAAGAAAAGAGATGCTCATCTGGAAAATCATCTTGTATTGGTATTGACCTTCACTGATAGTATTCTACTGAGGTGGTCGGCAACTAAGTTTTCAGAGCCTTTCCTATCGCGTATTTCCATATCAAACTCTTGTAATAAGAGTATCCATCGAATAAGTCTTGGTTTCGCCTCCTTCTTCGCGAGCAGGTATTTAAGAGCTGCATGATCAGAGTAAACAATTACCTTAGTACCAAGTAAATATGATCTGAATTTTTCTAATGCAAAAACAACAGCCAAGAGTTCTTTTTCCGTTGTGGAATAGTTGGATTGAGCACTATCCAATGTTCTAGAAGCGTAATAAATGACATGGGAAGCTCTTTCAACTCTTTGGCCAAGAACGGCTCCAACTGCATAATTACTCGCATCACACCTAATTTCAAAGGGAAGGTTCTAGTCAGGTGGTTGGATGATTGGAGCAGAAGTTAACTTATCCCTCAATGTGTCAAAAGCGTGCTTGCAGGCCTCATCGAACTCAAATGTCACTTCTTTTTGCAGCAATCGGCAAAGGGTGTTGAGTAATCTTGGAAAAACCTTGATGAAGCGTCGATAGAATCCTACACTCCCAAGAAAAGAGCGAATTTCCCGTACATTTATAGGGTAAGGCAAAGATTTAACCAATTCAACTTTAGCTTTATCGACTTCAAGCCCCTTAGGAGATACAATTGACCTAAAATGAGACTCTGTTCAACCATAAAGTGACATTTTTCATAATTTAACACAAGATTCTTATCTATACATCTTTGAAGCACTTTTGTAAGGCTAGTCAAACATGAATCAAAAGAGTTACCATAGACAGTGAAGTCATCCATGAAAACCTCTATGATATTCTCCACATAATCTGAAAATATACTAACCATACACCTTTGGAATGTGGCTGGGGCATTGCAGAGCCCAAAAGGCATCCTTCGATACAAAAAGTACAAATGGACAAGGAAAGTGCCCTTCTCTTGATTTCGGTGCCACTGGAATTTGATGAAACTGAATAACCTAAAACCCAAACAATAGTGAGAATGGCCAGCAAAAACTTTTAAAGCATCTGTCAAAAAAAGGGAAAGAGGGAAGTGATCTTTTTATTTTTGACGCATTTAACTTCCTGTAATCAACACAAACCCTCCACCCAATTCTAAACCCGGAGGAATTAACTCACCATCAGAGTTTTCAATCACAGTTAAGCCTGTTTTCTTTGGAACAACTTAAATTTGGACTTACCCATTTGCTATGGGAAAAATGGATGTCATACCTGCATCAAGCAGTTTAAGATTTCTTTCTTAACTATTCCACAAGGGGGGTTCAAACGACGCTGAACTTCTCTTGAAGGTTTGCAATTATCTTCCATTAATATCTTGTGCATGCAGGGGGAAGGGCTTAATCTTTGATATCGGTATGGACCATCCAAGGCTTCTTTTACTCTCTTAACACCCAAATTAACTTTTCTTCTTTCTAAAGACTTAGTTTGTCAGAGACTATCACAGCAAGAGTCTCATTTTTTCCAAAGAAAATGTATTTTAGATGTTCGGTAAGGGTTTTAATTCCAGCTTTGGTGCCTGCAAATAGAGGGAAGAAGTCTGGTATTAGAAGGGGGTAAATTAATGTAGGATACAAAACCTGATAGGTTTTAACGATTCAAGCTCCCAAATAATGTCCTGCAAATCAAAGGGTATTTAAGCTTCTCTTGAAGATTTTTTCAATTATTAATAGTAAGACTCCTATTAAGTACAATTTTCAACTATCATCGTCTATCAATCAATGTGCCTGTGTTAATGGGTCAATAACATCCACAACAAAAAAAAGGAGAGATATCACAAAATTTCATGGCATCATAAATGATAAATTTAATCACTTCACCATCAAATTCCATAGTGAGGTTCCGTCAGGTACATCAATTTTCTTCTCGATTCTTAAGAAATGACTCCCTAATATATCATTGAGGAATTACGAGAATCATCATTCTCCATGTCAACACAAAAAAATCTGCAGGGAAAACCAACCCATTAACTTGTACTAAAACATCTTCTAGGACTCCCTCAGGATGACTTTTGGACCTTTTCAGAATTTTTGAACAATTAACACCTGTTTCTTCAAGGGACCAACATTCAGCATTGATAAACAGACAAAGGCATAACATTGATTGAAGCTCCTAAATACACATAGCTTTAGCGATTCCAAGATTACCTTTTTTTGCAAGGAATTTTTAAAATCCGGGAAATCCTTACATTTAGGAGGAAGCTTTTTTTTTAAAGAAAAGTAAAACATTCTCCCCCACACTAATCTTTTCATGCCTTTCAGTTTCTTTTTTAGTGAACAATTATTGAAAAAATTTAGCATAACGGGTACTTGCTTATTGCTCTAGAAAGGAATATTTACCTCAACGTTTCGAAAAGTTTCAAGAATTCTTTTTCTTCGCTTCATTCTTGGTTTTCGCTAATCTAAAAGGGGGAAAGGAGGTGCTGTTGTCATTACCTTTGGTGGTTAAAGAGGGATCCTTTGGTCTGGTTGTTCTGCCGGTCCGAGTTGTAGTCTCTTTCTCAGTCCTCTTCCCAAGATTAGTTCGGTATCCTTTCTCATTTGATTTTCCCGCAATTTCGTTCCCACTTCTCAAAGGGAATTGCGTTAGCGCTTTGCTTTGGTTTGTGATAGTCTTGAGAGGGAACTTCTTGAGTTTCTAACCTGTTTATGAAGAAGCAAGTTGGTTATTGATTTTCCAAGTTATGAATGCTCTGCTTTGTCTCATCTTGAAAAATTTTTTTGTATTAACAGCAAGAGATTTAAAAATTTTCCCCAAGAGACTACCTGAAGTGGAAGGAGCTTGGGTACTTGGTTTGATGCTTAGGTTGGAATTGTTGGAAGTTTTGTGTTATTGCCATATCTGAAGTTAGGTTGATCCCTCCATCCAGGATTATAAGTATTTGAGTAGGGCATATTTCCTTTGTGGTTGTCCTGGGAATCCCTAAGCATTGGCATCTCATGATTGTCATCTTGCAATGAGGGACACATGTCGGTGGGATGATTAAGAGCAGCAAAAAATTCCACAGCCTTCATTGTTGTGTATTTCCAAGAGCTATCTGCTGCACAAGGGGGTCGGTTAGAAAATTGATGTTCAAGGTTAGAAACCTTCCTATTTACCTTCTTGAAGATGTATCTGCTTAACCCAAATTTTTGCGAATTAGCAGCCCTAATGGAGATCAATTCCCTAGCTTGACCAGGGTTTTATTCACTATGGCGCCTCCACTAGCAGCACCATCATCTTCCTTTCCATCGGAAGCAGGCCTTCTAGAAGTATTAGATGAGAAGTTGTTCAGATATCCCATGTTGTGGACAACTTGCACAAAGTTGCTTGAACCTCTCCCAATATTCATGAAAAGTCTAGTACCCTTTGTTTGATACCCACAAATTTTTTCTTCTTATACCAACAGTCTAGACACGGGGAAAAATTTGTCCAAGAAAAGCCTCACCATTTGTCCAAGTGGTTATAGAATTGGAGCAAATAAGACAACTAACTTTTGCTTAGTAATTAAAGAAAATGGGAAAAAACGTAAAATTGATTTGATCATCGGTTATTCCTTGCGGCCTCAACTAGAACACATATATGAAACTCTTTCAAATGTTTGTGGGATCTTCATTCTCAAGACCTGAAAGGTGGGAGAGTGTAAACCTAGATTTCAATCGAATTTTTAAAGTAGTTGGGAATGAATACAAGGGGGTTTTATTCAATCGGTGCACCAATTTCTTAAAAGTTTTTGAGATTTGCCTTCGTATTCTTTTTCAGAATCAAGGATTTAATCAACAAATTCGATGCCAATTTTTGGGGATGATCTGCTTTTTTTCGAGCCCCTTAAGGTCTTTTCAATCTTTGGATTTAAGTGAGTCACCCCTATGAGAAGAAAGACCCCTACAAAAATAGAAATAAATTTGACCCCAAAACCCCGGGGAACGGCGAAAAAAATTTTTGGGGGGCAAAATCCAAAAAAATAAAAACCTACTCCTAAAAATGTTTTATGATTTGCTTTAAAGTAGTGAGTGGGGGGCGTACCTTTGGGGAAATTGGGGGTTTAAAATATTTTTTTTTTAAAAGAGAATAGAGAGGAAAAAAAAAATGGGGGGGGGGGGGGAAAGGGGTTTGGGTTTTTGAAAAAAAATAATATTGAAACAAAATATTAAAAAAGAAAAAAAAAAAATTTTCCCAAAGGAAAATCAAGATATTTTTAAATTTAAAGGGTTTTATCTTTCGGCAAATGTTTTCTATTAAAAACAAGAGGCCCACCAATTCATCCCAAGTGATTTTAAAATAACCTATTTAAACAAAACATAATCCCATAAATAATTCGATCATTTTTTTTTTAAACAAACATTTTTTTTGTGTACCGAACTAAACTATCAAACAATTACGGATTTGCGTGCTAGTTGAAATATATTAAACTTGCAAATTGAGTAAAGAGCTCTAATTCATACCAAAAAAAAAAAAATAATTTTGAAAAAAAATTTAAAAATTTATATAAATTTTCTAAAAAAAAAATAGTTTTAAAAAAAAAAATCATTTTAATTTTCACAATTTTTGGAGATTAAAAAATCCGTTTTTTTGCATATGTTCTTTTAAAAACGAAAAAAAAAAAGTAAAAACATGATAAGCCTTTTTCTGGGTTTTCCCTTTTCTCTGCCTTTCCTTTCCCCTTTTTGTCCCAAGTGATCCAAAATTTTTTAAACCCCCTAGGGTTATTTCTATTTATTTTTTTAAAGGGGGAAAGGCAGGGGGTTTTTAGAGAAAGATACAAAATATCTTTCCTTTTTGATGTAAACCCGGGAGAAGGAAAAAACGTCCTTGAGGGCCCAAAAAACACGGCCGTAGGGCAAGCCGGCCTTCCCTATGTATAATTCACAATCATCTTCCGTGTCCAGGGGTGAAAAGTTTTTAAACCCCGGCCAGATGTCAACCCCTGCCTTCCTCTGGGTTTCTTCAACAATCTTCTCCTCCTTTTTTTGGGGTATATGGATGTCTTCCATTTCAATTCCACCACGATTTTAACCAGGGCTTCCACCAAAACCAGACATGAGCCGTGTCTCTCTCGTTGATAGTCCCACATTTCCCCTTCTTGTGCAGTGTATAGCACGGCTTGCACCAGGGGCCCGTTTTAAAAAACCCCGTCCCTTTCCTTCTAGACAGATACACGGCCGTGTATTTCCAACCGGTTTTTTCCCTGTGGATTCTTTAAGACAGATCCCACGGTCGTGTATTTTCAACCGTGTATTTTCCTGTGGCTTCAAAAAAAAGTATACGGCCTTTTAAAACTTAAAACTAAAACACCCATGTACTTTTCCCCGGGGGTTTTTTTGTAAATCCTTGCCTTTAATCCCATAATTGTAGATGACTTCTTTAATTTAAATTTAATTAGCACCTTGACTCCATTTAACCTGATTTTTCCCATAATAAAAATTTTAAATACCATTTCCCTTTTGATTTTTATAAAATCAATAATAAATTAAACACAATTTTACTATAAAATTGATTTTTAAAAAAGGCTCATCAGTCTTCTCTCCGGAAAGAGCACTGCTCCAATACCCATTCCTGAAGCATACATTCATTTTAAAAGTTTTAGAGAAAATTTGGTTAAAGGGAAGTTGGCGCATGAGTCAGTTTTTTTTTTAAGCTCTGAAAGGCCCTTTTCTTGTTTCTCTCCCCATCTGAACCCACTTTTTTCTTGATTCCCCCAATAAATGGTGCTACAATGGTGCTGAAATTTTTTCAAAAACCTCCTGTAAAAGCTGCAAAATCCATGGAAAAATTTCACATTACTTACATTAGTTGGATTAGGGCCCCCCCTTGGATCGAACGAATCTTTTTTTCATCAAAACCCGTATTCGGGTGCACTAATAATAAAACCAAGAAACCCCAAGTTTGTCTGTGCAATAAGTTTCACTTTTTGGGGTTTTGCATATAATTGCTCCTTTTTGAAAACACTTCCAAAACGTTCCTCAAGTGAGATATATGGTCTTCTAAACTCTTGCTGTTTAAAAGAGGATAAAACTCCAAAAAAGGGAAAACCCCAAAAAATTTTCCAATAAAAAACCTCAAAACATGGTTTAAAGGGCTCATAAAAAATACTAGGTGCATTAGGGTTTAAAACCCAAAAAGGGATTACTAACCAATATATAATCATAAATTTTTTTTTAAATGCGGTTTTCCATTCATCACCTTCTTTCATTCTAATTTGGTGGGTTTTCCCCTTTTCAAAAGAATTTTGGAAAAGAACTGACCCCTGTAAAACATCTAACATGTCATCCCAAGCAAGGAATGGGATGACGATACTTTTTCCATGATGTTGTTGATGGCGCGGAATCAGCATACATTTCCATGACCCATCCTTCTTAAGCACCAAAAACACGGCACTGCACCCTGGGCTCATGCTTTCTCTCATGTACCCCCCTTTTCCATTAAATTTACTAACCCGCTTTTGGAGTTCCTTTGTCTCCTCTGGATTACTCCTATAAGCTGGTTTGTTTGGAATAGAAAGCTCGGGGATAAAGGGCGATTTGGTGTTCAATACCACAAAAAGGTGGGGAACCTCTTTGGGAATCTCCTAAGGGAAAAACATCTTCAAAGTCCTGGGACAATACACAACCACACTAGGCAAAGAGTTAAAAAGTTCGTTAGTCTTAAAAACCAAAACAATAAGGTTGCTTCATCACTAACGCTTCCCCACTACAAATCGCTCTTGCTACACAACTCTCCTTTTTTTAAGGTACACTCTCCTTTTCACTCACCCCCAAAATTGATCCCCTTTAACTTGGTTTCTCACCCTCTTTCCGCCTTCCTCTCTTTTTCCTTTTGATTTCGACTTTGTGTTCCTTTTCTTTTTCGATGTCTTTTGCTCTCTCACTCTCCCTCTGTTTTTCACTCACCTTTTATTTTGCAAAAGATTGTTGTAGCTGCAACTGGCCCTCATACACCTGTTTGGGGTGTTAAGGGTTTGAGTTTAAAAGCTTTTGCCCCGGTGAAAAAGGGTTATACTTGTTAAAAAAGCCATCATGAACAACCTTCCTATCAAACGGCCATGGCTTCCCAACAACAAGGGACATGCCTGCATTGGCACTACATGCAAACACCTCATCCTCATCCCCTCCCGATGGGGAAAAGCAATCAAGGTTTTGCTTACTCACCTTAGTTTCGCCACTATCATTCAGCCACTGCAATTTATATGGACTAGGGGGGTTTAGTAGTCTTGAGTCCCAGCCTTTTCGACAATAAAAGTACTCACCACTTTAGTGCAACCCCCCCTTTCAATGATCAAATACAAATTTTTTTTCACCTAGAAACATGAGTATAAAAGTTATTCTCTCGTTGCCCCTCCTCTTTTCCTTCCCCTACACATTCAAAGCTCGTTTTTCACTTTTGCCACTAACTTCCTGTTCCCAGGCTCCTCACCCATCATTTAGCGTCCCCCAAATTGGAGGCATATCACCCTTTTCTTCACTATCCCCTCAGTCTCATACTCCCCTCATCAGAGAATCTAACTGCTTATTCGGACTTTTGACTAGCAATATGGCATCTCCCTTTGGGCTTTTTAAAACTTTTAAAAATTCACGATTTCTAGGAGTAGAAAAATTTCATTTTTCCCTTTGGGTTTAAACTAGGAATAGAACCCGCTTGCTTTGCTTCCTTTTTTTTTGGGTGGGTACAAACTTTTTTTCCCTTTTCTTCCATTGGTTAGTCTTCCAGGTGGTTTGTACCGGGCCCCTTTGGTTAAAACCCGTGCAGTACTACTACATTTCCCCTTGTTTTGGTTTCTCAACCTTTATAGCCTATGAACCGTATTTTCCCAAATTTCCCAAACCAAAATGTTGCAATTCTCACATTTTTGTATTCTTTATTCAACCCAGTAAGAAACTTAACCCCTGGTAGCCTCTCTATCCTCCTTACATTCGCCCCAAAACATAGTAACCCCCATCTCCTTGAAATACTCATCCACCCTTCGGTTCCCTGCTTAAGTGTTTGCAATTTGTTGGGGAAAATTTACGATTGTAATACGCAAAGGGAAAAAAAACCGCTTCTTCATCACCCCTCTTCATCTTTCCCCAAAACTCAATAGGTGGTTCGCCATTCCTTCTTCGATTCAACATCGTTGATCCCAAACCCCACTATGGGGATAATCTGGGAAAAATCAATGGCAGCAAGCTTCACTTTTTTTCTCCCACTATAATTGTGGCAATCAAACCATTTTTTAACCCTTTTTCCCCACTCCAAGTACGGGCCCCGGGATCATTCTTCCCCTTTAAAAAGGGAATCTTCATCTTTATACTTAAATTTAAATTTAAATTTTCCTCTCTATTCCTACTTTTATCTTCCAATCCCTTTGTTCCTCTTTTTCCTAGAACCATAACCTCTATAACTCCCGATAGAAGGTTCATCAAAATTTATCATCAGAAATTTTTTTCCACCCCTTTTCCTCTTTTAGAACAACTCTCCCCTTTCGTCTTGAAAGATTTTTGATTGCTCTAGTTTTTTTCTCCACCGTCTCATGAATTTATTTCCCTGCCCTCCGGGAAAAAACCTCTTCATCGCACTCCCCAACGCCTCAATCACTAACCTTGCATCAAACCTTCCCCCTCTCACCCTTTAAGAGGAAAGTTTTCCCCAACATAGTTCCCGCAGGGAAAAGGTTTGTACTAGCACAAATTATTGATTAAGCCTCACGATTTACTCCCTTACGTGTTTCACTCAAAGGATGAATCCCACAATCACTCATGGATTCTCACAAACAATGTGATATTAACTCACCCAAATTTCCCCTTCTCAAATTTTCTTGGAACTAAACCAAAATAAACCCAAACCTTCTGTAGAATTCAACACAACTCTAGGGGCTCGAAATTTTCCTCTTTTTCTTTCCTTTTTGGGTTTCCTTTGTTCTTGTTCTTGTTCACGTTTTTTTTTTTTTTGTTTTTTTTTTTGTTTTTTTAACAAAATTAATAGGATGCACTAAACTCTCTAGAAAAAAAATTAACACTATGAACTTGAGTACGAAACTATGACAGCACGAAACTTTATATGCAATTGATATCAACGATTGGGGGGTTTGGGTTTTGATGTTACCTTCCTCAAAACCCAACTGATGTTTTAAAAAAACCTAGGCTCTGATACCAAACTGATACGAACTACGCCCACTTTTTGACAAACCAATACCAATACGTTTGGGAATTTTTCAACCCAAGGGTGCCAAAAACAAAAGAGTGGGAAACCCCGACCCGTTGCCTATAAACGAGGGGAAAAACCTTGGTTTATTCTGTAGACGGGCCCCAATCAAGATGAAAAACCGATTGATAAGTCAGGATGAACGCCATGGAAGAAAATCCGAAAATTCAAAAGAAGTTTTTAGAGAAAAAAAGGGGAGGAATTTTCTTAAAAAAGTGTTTTTCAACCTTGTTTGTGTGTTCTATGTTCTGTTCTAACCCTAGAAA